>RJWK010053164.1:0-15435 GCA_004363435.1 Platanista minor
CCATCTCTGTTCCTAGGTGCCTCTCAGCTCTCTTCCCTGGACTCCTCCTTCAGGCCCATCTCTCCTAGCTCTCCCGTTCCTCACTCAAATCCGCACTGCAGTATTCCTAATAATAACTCCTCAACATCACCGTGGCTGCCCCTCCCGGCCGCTGGGCTGGGCTGGGCTGGGAGAAGGCAGCCCAGCTCCCCACCCGCCTTCCAGGCTCCCCACCCAGCCGGCCCTCACATCCTCCTCCCCTCGCTCTGGCATTCTCATTCAGACAGCTGGGGCCAGCAAAGTGCCCCAGCAGTGTCAGGTTATGTATTTTCTTAAAGAAGGCCTTTATCTTTCTGGGCCTTGGTTTCTTCATCTACAACGTGAGGGCAGGGGATGCAGTACCCTGATGCCCCTGGGGTCCATGCATCCCTGGAGGAAGCAAGCAAGACAGACAAGAGGACAATAACCCTGGAGAAGACACATCAGGAAGGGTAGGACAGTGAACTCAACTGTTTCAGGTAGAAACTTAAGGAAGTTAGGTATGGATTAAGATTAATAAAATCTCACAGGGTAAACAAACAAACAAAAAAATCTGAAAATAAACCATCTGGAAGCTCACTAGAATTCTATTTGTACTCCAGCCAGCCATTCCCACGAATGGGTTCGTTTTGACCTCCATTTAAATCTGGTCTCCCTCGCAAGGTTCTTTAAACATGGGTAGAATTTGAGCAATTTCTATGTAGTCTACGTTGAGCAAACATCTTTCTTCCAAATAAACGGTCTCCCTGAGTGAAGTGAGGAAGCAGGGACCACTCCTATGTCGGAAAAACTGAGACCAGGAAAAAGAGATCCACCCAAGGTCACACAGGGCAGGGGAGCTGAACCCAGAACCAGGAGGCCTCAGCTCTTTCCCAGTTTAATGCTCATACTATGCCCACGTCTTCCAGACTACAGACAGGAGTTAGCTTTGCTAACAAGGACAGGGGATCTGGGGTGGAAGAATGAGTAACTGCCAGTATCACGTACCACCCACGCCTGGCTGTGAGGCCCTCTGCACAGCAGTGTGCTGCAGAGCTATGAGCTCATCAGTCCCCGAGGAATAACCCTTTGCTGCCCTGGACAGCTGGACCAAGGACAAATACTCTTCCAGTTAGAAACAAAACACCCCAACAATAGCAGTTGTTCCTGTGGTTATGGATGTATTCCAGAACTGTCCATGTTCCACTGCTGACGGCGTTAATTAACTCCTGCAGTGGCTGGGGCAGGATGGTTCTGGGTGGCATCTGAATGATGGTTTTTGCATAACTGAGACTCCCAAAGACACTCCAATCATGGACTACAACTAAGGAAGGAAGCAAGCCAGCATGAGGACAGGACTCCACCTCAGCAAGCCTGCTGATCTGTGATCTGCTAGACTCTGGCGGGTTACAGATCCCTGAAGTCCGCCCCGACCCCCAACCCGACCGATGCAGCAGTCATCTGCCTGAACATTCAGCCAATCCCCACCAGACACAAATCTCTGCTCCACTGGGCTGCAAGGGTAATTCTCAGGCCTGCCCACAAGGGCTCAGAGTAGCTCATTAAGAGGTTAAACCTGAAGGCAAAGCCTCTTTCTGACCTGTCATCTCCTTCGTCTTCAACCACGGCATCCCAGGCACAGAGTGTACAAAGTGCTGGCTGTGCTCATGCCCCTGTCCTAACAGCATGGTTAGCAACCCTCTAGGGGATCCACCTGGATGCAGCCAGCACTCCGGCGTCGCATCCCCTCCCCTGGCGCCTTGTGCTACCCCGCAGGGCTCCCTGCAGAAAACCAACTCTTCATCTTCAGAGCGACCAGGCCTGCCCCAGCTGCCTTGTGTCAAAGGTGTGGTGTGTCCCCGTTCCCAGCCTTCTCCTACTCGGGTCCTTGCTGCCCTCTTCACACTTCCTCCGCCTTCAGCTCTGCACTTTCCGATCCCCCAGCTTCCGCTAGCCCTGGGACAACTGCAGGCCCTTCCTCTTTCCCTAGGGAATTCCCTTTACTCCTTCTTCCCGCCTCCCTCCTTTTCCGACCTACTCCCAGAAATGCCCTAAGGTCCCCACGGCATTTTGGTTTGGATGGAACCAGCCGCTCCCTCGGACGCCGTTTTGGGAAACCCTGGGCAGAGGCAGGATCACCTGTTGCAAGGTGCAGCCCCTCTCCACCCCGCTTCTCATTTCCCTTCGACTCCCAAATTAAAACTTTGCCTCTAACTTTTGATCAGTATGTGGAGCTTTTATCACAAAGTCGCTCCGAGGGCTGAGACTGGGGGATTAAGCAGTAACCCGGATGTGACCTCTCAGACCCATGTCTCTTTTACACGTCACAAAACCCCCAGTTAACACAGTCCTCCAAACACTGCAGCCTAGATGAAAAACAAGGGTTCCCCGCAGTATTCGGCTCCTAGATGCCTCCTTCCTGTCACGAGTCTTGACTTCTGCATTCTCCAGGGATTCTAGTCTCCGGGTATCCAATTCCGTCTGTGGACTTCCAAGCTCCTCCTTACACAGCAGGAACTTTACGCATACTGACTCCTCCCCGATTCTTGGGCCCCAGCTGCTCTCGGCTCCTGTACGCACACCTAGCCCCGGCCCCAGTGTGGCGTGAGCTACCCCCGTCCCCACCTTCCCGATCCCTACCTCCGCTTGTACTCGTCCCGCTCGCGCTTCACTTTAGCCAGCACGTTGTAGAGAGCGCGGATCTCCGGGGTGATGGTGTCGATCTGGACGCCCACCCCGTCGGGGTGCACCCACGACAGGCCAGGCCCTTGCACCAAAGTGGGCTCCAGTCCCGGCCCGAGCCGGCGGGCGTGAGAGAAGGACCAGATGGTGCCGGGCATGAAGCGGGCCGACGAGGAGTAGGCGGAGGAGGCGGAAGAGGGAGCCGGCTGGCAGGCGGCGGAGGGTGCGAGGGGGCCTGCCGGCGAGCGCGCGGGCGAGCCCAGCACCCGCGCCGATGGGGTGCAGGCGGCAGCCGGCCGGGCGCCCAGGGGCAGCCCCAGGGGTCTGACGGGGCTGACGAAGCCGGTCTGCACGGCCTGGTCTCGGCGAGCCAGGCCCCGCCGGCCCTGCTTACCCTCCTCCAGCGCCTGCTGCAGCTGCTTCTCCAGCAGCCGGTTGCGGCGCTCCAACTCGTGCACCTTAGCCAGGAAGCAGCGGAAGCGGAGGTTCAGGGTCTTGAGCACGTTGATGTTGGAGCCCAGGTCGTTGCGGAGCGCCATGGCGGCGGGGGGCGCCGGGCCCGGCCCGGGCGGCGAGTAGGAAGCCGGGCCGGCCCGGGCGAGCGGCGCCGGGGGCACGTCCCCGCCGCCGGCCAAGTGGTCGCTTCCCACGGGGTCCCCCAGCGGCCCGGCCAGGCCTTGCTGCTCCTGCTGGAGGAGGAAGAGGTTGGGGCCGAATAACGGATTCATGGCTGCGCCTTCTGCTGGGAGATGGAGACCCGTGCAGGAGCAGGGCTGGAGGGCGAGGGAGGAGAGCCAATGAGGCGCCAGGGGGACGAGGGGCAGCCAATCAGACGGCTAGGCGGGAGGGGCAAAGGTCAGCGGGGCGGAGGAGGCCAGGGAGGAGGCCAATGAAAGGCTCATTCGTAGGCTGGCACCTGGACCGACCTTTCCGGGTCTGAGGCTGAGCCCTGAGCCGACCGGACCCCGACCCTTGCCCAGAATCCTGCCAGAGTGGCAGGACATAAAACCCAGGTCCTCCAGTACCCCATGGTCCTGGTGGCACGAACCTCACCTTCCCTACACCTCAGCTGCCCTCCTCTCCCCTGAATCCAAACACCCAGGCTCTGACTCCATGACTCTCCTCCCCCGGGTCCCTGGGGACTGACCTGACTTCTCAGTATACCACACTGTCCTCTCTTCAGAGGTTCCCTGTCCCACCCTCCCACCTCTACCTTTTAAGCAGCAAAGCCGGTACCCAGTCCCCTCAAAAAAACACACAGTGGCCAGAGATGGTAAAATGTGTATTAAATTTCACATCCACAGCGGGGAAGCCATCCTCACGGAATTAAGAGTTCCAATCCAGTAACAATGGCAATGAGCCAACCCAGTATAGTTCAACCATCCATCGAAGACAGCAGGGGCTGGCTGCCGCCTCTGGACAGAGATTTTCTCCTCTTCGCTGGTGGGGGCCGGCTGTAACCGCAGGGGGACTTGATTGGAGTCTTAAGTCCCTTGGGGATGCCATTCTGTTTCTGGAAGGCAGCTTTCTTGAGAGGCTGCTCTGGCACCTGCCGCTTAACCACCTCTGCCCCTGTGGTGTTCCCAAGGGGCTGACCACAGTCCTCAGGCTTGAGAGTGGCCTGGGTCTTGGAAAGGGACAGCGCAGCAGGCGTTTCCGTGTAGGTGCCCTTAGGAGGAGCATGCTGCTTCCGGAAGGCAGCTTTCTTGGAGGACTGCAGTTTGGGTGACTGTTGCTTTAGTTTCCCAGCTACCTTTGGTTCCCTGACCACTGCTGCTTTTTCAGCTGGCTGGCTGCTATCCTGGAGCTTGGAGGAAGCTTGGGCCTTTGTGACAGAAAACACAGTGGACAACTCTGAGTCTGTCCCTTTGGAGATGCCATTCTGCTTCTGGAAGGAAGCCTTCTTGGGATGTTGCCGTTTCTGCAGCTGCTCCTTTGCTTGACCAGCCACTCTGGCCTTCTTGGGAGGCTGGCTGCTGCCCTCAGGCTGGGGGGTCACCTGCCCTTTCAGGTTGGGCAAGTCTAGGTTTGTAAGGGTGGATATCACAGAATTTCCTGAGGTTAAAATTAAACAGATGGTTTGAGAAAACAGGCCTCATCACTGGGTCTTGATCATTAGTGGAGGAGGTAAGTAGAAGTATTAAAATAAGGAAACTGCCTGGGTACTATCTCTTGGCCAAGTGTTCCACACAACTGGGACGGTGCCTAAGAGGAGATTACCTGGATTCATATTACTTAATATCACCTGGTCTTTACTCAAGTCATATTTGAACCCTGTATTAAAGAGAAGGGATCACTACCCATCCCCATCCTTAGGCCGAAAGGTTTTCAGAGGAAGCTGTGCCCCCTTGAGGCCAGCAGGTAACAAGACACTCTGAGGAGGAGGTGGACCCTGAAAACACCTGAAGCACTGGGCTTTCATTTTAATCAGAAACGATATGTTTTTCATGCAGAGTTTGATGAGATGCAGGAAAATAAGAAGGCACACAGAGCAACTAGAAACAAGCTAGTCTTCATTAATGAAGACTGACACATTAAATATGCATCTTTACAGTTACATCAAAAAAAAAATGCAAGAAATTTTGCTACTTCTTAAAGAGGTTTTTGTTCTGTTAACATTCAGATGTGTCTTTTGTTAAGAGGCATTGTTTATAAAGAGAAAAAAAAAAATCAACTCAATAAGTCACGTGGTTTGTGTCCAGAGAAGCCCGCCTCTCCCTCTTCCAACTCAGCTCAGGGTGGCATCCCAGCAGAGCCCTCAGGCTTGTTTCAGAAAACGCCACCACCCTTCCCCTTGAGACCCAGGCCAGACTCCTCAAGATGGCTGAGGAAACGATCTGCAATTAGTGTGGTGAGCTCAGAGAACGGACAGTTCTGAGGAGTCGCGTGCCAACCCAGTGCTGACAAGGCTGGACTGGCAGAGAGGTCTATTACCAGTAAGGCAACCCTCAGCCAAGAAACCACACTCGCGCTGGGAAAGCAATTAGTGCCGAACAACTGCAGCCATTTGGCAGAATCAAGGAAAAGACCCCATCCACGTGAACCCTTTATCGTACCGAATGGGGGCCCAGGCTTGGGAACAACTCTAGCTGGGATGAAAGGAGTCTCTCACCCAAGCGTGCAAAGGCCGGGAGAGGGAAGCCGAGATCCGCCCTTGCCCGCAGTCACACTAGAAAGCTTCCTGAAGCTATGGGAGAAGGAGCAAAGGTGGAGAGGAGAGGTACAAAGAGCACATCGCTTACCTGTTTGGGACTGGGGGATAGAATTGGAGAATTTCTTGAACTTGGCAATAAAGAAACCGTCCACGTTGTGGGTGTGAGGGTAGAAGCGGCGGGTGGAGCGCAGGGTGGGGTGGAAGCGCCTTTCCCGGAAGCGGGTGAAGCCCTCCTGGCCGAAGTCCAGGCCCGTGGGCACCAGCCGCACGTTCCTTTTTCTCAGGGCGTAGTCTACCACCCACTCATTCTCTTCCACCTGACGTGTGGGGTAGACAGAGACGGAAGGGAAAGCGGAGCTGGAGCCGAAGGGGTGCTGGGGGGCGCCAGCCCTGCCCCCCCTCGCTCCACGACAGGCCTCACCATGATGGAGCAGGTACAGTAGACCAGGTAGCCCCCAGTCTTGGAGGTGGCGCTGACAGAGTCAATAGCACTCAGGAGCAGCTCCTTCTGAAGGTGAGCACAGCGCAAGATGTCCTTCTCATCCTGTCCCAAGACGGAGAGACCCACAGTGTTGGAATTTCTAAAGGTGGCCTCAGGAGACGTGAGCTGCTGACTGCCCACCTCCCACTCCGCGTCGCCAGCCCCCCTTCCCCCGAGACTTTTCAGCTGGCCCCCTAACCCCTGCACCTTGTTAGTCTTCACTGCTGGGTCCTTGGAGATGATCCCAGTGCCACTGCAGGGAGCATCCAGCAGGACTCGGTCAAAGCCCCCCACCACCTGGGGAAAAAGGTAGGTAGGCTAAATGGATGTTTCTGGCAACCTGAACCATACCGATTATTTCCTAAGGGCGGGTCTCAACATCCTGAGGTTGGGAAGGGAGCAGGTGAGACGCCCCAGGAGAGACGCACAGCGGGGAGCCCCACCTTGGGAAACTGGCGCCCGTCATAGTGGCTGATGACAGTGTTGGTGACTCCCAGCCGGTGCAGGTTGCCCACAACGCTCCTGAGCCGCTCGGCGCTGGCATCATTGGCAAGGATCACACCTGTGTTCTTCATGAGCTGGGCTGAAGGGAGGAGGGCACAGTGCTCACCGGCAGCTCCTGTGCCTCCACACCTGCCAGCCACCCTCTAGCCCAAGACTCTGCCTATGAAGTCTCACCCCTTCCCCAAATAAGCTGCAACCCCACTGGCTACCCAGTCTGCACTGGCCCTGTGATAAGCAAGCCCACCAGGAGGACTTTTCTGATTGTTACTGAATGCCCTTCTGATCCTTCAGACTAAGTTACTTCTTCCAAGGGATAACAGTTTAATAAAATGGTTACAACTAATTATACGCAGCGGTTACTATGCCAGGGACTTGCATACGCGCACCTCAACTCTCACGACCCACGCATAACGTAACGGCCAACACAAGCACCATCACCTCGCCATTCCACAGGTGCCCAAGGTCACGGGGGCAGTAAGAGGCCCTCGTGGGGCTGGAGCTGGGCTGACTCCAGAGCCTGTGCTGCTCCCCACTCTGCTGACCGCCTGTGCAACCCCATCTCCTTTCATAAGCAGAGAGCCAGCTGAAGCCTAGCCCCGCCGGCCCTTCTCATACCTATGTAGCTGGTCTTTCCTCCAGGGGCACAACACATGTCCAGGATCCGCTCATGTTCCTGGGGTGCCAAGGCCATGACGGGCAACATGCTGGAGGCCCCCTGCAGCATGTAGTGCCCAGCCAGGTACTCAGGAGTGGCACCTGTGGATGAGGACCCGCCTGTGACACGCTGGGACGAGGGCAGGGGCGGAAGGGCTCCGGGGCGGGGAACACTTACCAATGGGCACCGAAGAATCATATACCACGAGTCCAGTCTTCGACCACTTGCCCAGGGGATCCAGGTTAACCCCACGATTGATCAACGCCTGAAGATAAGATGGATGAAAGTGTTAAAACCTCGGAAGCTACTCTACCCAGTAGGGGGATGGAGATGTGAAAGCCTGGTCCTGGCGGGAGGCCCGTGGCACCACAACCCCTAGAGCTTAGTCAGGACACAATCATCACAGGCGCACGGAACAGCCTGTCCCATCCCGTCCCGTGGTCTCCTTTTTCTTAGCCTCAGGTTCTCAAGGTCTGAACTCCATCCCACTGGAGCACACTGCCAGCTCCTGTTCTTTTATCTCCTGGAAGCGGACCCTGATTTTCCAAGAGCCTCAGCCCCCTTGCCATCCTAAAACTTAGCATTATTGGTTATAGCAACGTTAAAGATAATTATCGAGTTACCTTCCAGGGGAGACAACAGAAGATAGACACCAGGAGACAGACAACACACAGGGCCACACCACTGCCTCTGGCACCAGGGTTTTAACCTGGGGCCCCTGAACCCTTGGAAACGAGGAGCTTAAAACACTGCTTGTGTGTGTGTGTCACGTCTTTTCCTGGGGACAGGAATCACAGTCTCACCAGCTTCTCAATGATCTACGAGGCAGACAACCCCCTCCCACTTCTCTGTGAGGCGGCACTTTCATCACGATGCAGATGTCTCAGCCCTGTCACAGGGAGTAGAGGCTGAAGGGACGAGCTCCCCAATCGACAGAGGTCCTCAGCCCTGCCAGACAGACCCAGCGTGACACTAGGCCTAGGTCTACCTCCTGGGACCATGCCTGTACCAAGAAATGCCTAGGTACTAAGCCCCGCCCCCCCCAACCCAGTGGGGTGGGACGGGGGGTCTCTGGGATTCGCAGAAGTCAGTGCTCCCCTGATACAAGCAAACCTCAGGGCCCACCCCTCACCTGAGCGAGGTCCCGGCGCCGGGTCTTCAAGGTATTGGTCCTGAGAGTGATGGGCCGAGGCACCTCATTGGCTTCCAAAAACTCCACCAGCTGGGACAGAGCATGGCAGGGAGCAGGTCAGGCTGGCCTAGGAGCGCAGCCAGAAAAGCAGAGAGCAAGGGGGCTGGTTGTCTTACATGGTGTAAGAGAAGAGAGGGGGAGGAAAGAAAAGCACGAAGGGACTCAGAATGGCAAGTCGGTACCTCAGACAGAGGAAAGAGGTCCATGAGCTTGCCAAGGAGGAAGTCTCCGTAGGAGTAATAAGTGGCCAGATCCTTCCGAAGCCACTGCAGATATTCAGAACGAGACCGACCTTCCTCCCGCTGAGTCCCAAAATCGCGCAGCACGCCCACTATATCTTGGATGCGCTTGTGAACTCGCTGCAAGTCTGGAACCTGGGCATGTGGACCTGTTAAGGAACTGCTTCCTGATTTCCTGAGGCCTGGAAATGCCTTCTCCCAAGCATCCCCCCCTCCGGCTCCCCCTGCCCCAGGAGGATATCCTGCTCCATCTCCCCAGCAGGGGGCAGCACAAAAGTCTCCTCCTCGTCCACGTTGATCCGCAGGTCCCCTTCCATCTCATCATCCTCTTTGGGGCCAGACTCACGGGACACTTTCTCCTCTTCCTCCTCACTCCACTGGCCCCTATAAACACGTCCAAGAACAGAGTGGTTCACAGATCAAAGCAGACACCTCCTCCGTCCTCACATTTTTCCTTCATCCCAACCGCTGCCTACTCTCTACCCTAAGAGTTTCCAAAACTCACCCAGCAACAGCCTCCTGGGCCTTCTGCTTCCGAGCAGCCCTTTCAATGGGCAGCAACTGAATAAAGAGACAAGAGGCTGGTGATGCAAAGCTTGCCCTTCCACCAGCCCACAAAATACTTCCTACCTCTGTTTTTTTCTGAAATACAAACATAACTCTTGCTCCCAGAAATTTAGACCCTGAAGAAATGAATATAAGATTAGCAAAATATTTACCATTACTGAAGTAAAATGATGGACGGAAAGGGTTCATTACATTGTTCTTCCCATACCCATACGAACATGGGTGGGTGGTCGGGACACACACACAAAAACTGCCCTGGGCACCCATTTTGCCATATTTTCCTCCACACTTGCTCTACATTTTTCACATAGTTAAAACCATGATTCATTTTGAAGCCTGTTTCTTGCCTTTTCTCATTCACAGTTAGATCACAAGCATTTTCGCAGACATAATGACCAAACGTTAATTTAGCATGTGAATGAACCATAGTTCATTTAAGCATATCAGGCATTTTGGAAGTTTCCAGAGTTTTGGCATTATAGTCCACATGGTGCCTGGAAATCGCAAAACAGTAGCTCTGTAGAGAGAAGGGGGATTGGGGGAGAGGGGTGAAAGTGGGAACTTTCTTTTTATTCCATATGACTCGATTACGCTTGAATTTTCCTAGTAACACACTCATATACTTAAACTGTATAATACATAATAACTTCTTATACTTTAGCAAGTAAACCTCTGTCTACATTCTGGATCGCCTTCCTAAGGCAGAATTACTAAGTGAAAAGGAAAAACCTTTTTAAGGTTCTCAGATTCCAAATGCTTTAAAAAAAAGTGTGTGCATTTCTAGTCCCAGCAGTGGGGCCATACAAGTGTCCGCCTTACCATGTCCTCACCAGCACTGATCGCCGTCATATTTTAAAATGCTCTATCCTGCAGCTCTTTTAAACTTGCACATGCGCTGAGAGGAGGTAAGGTGCTACGAAAAGTGATGGAACACTAAAATCCGTTTTCTCCACTCAGGCTTATCCTTGTCACCGAGAGATAGTCTCAAGGATCTGGAAAGACTCTAAAAGGCAAGGATAGCTTTCTGAAGACCCAGAGAGATAAAGCTCACCTCTGCATCGTCATCCTCATCTTCTTCCTCTGAGTGGGAGTCAGCTCCATAGTCATCTACCATATCAGCATCACTGTCCTCGGAGCCCCAGAGGTCCCCCTGGTTCACCACACCATCCCCTTCAGAGGCTTCCTCCTCTTCTTCCTCGTCACTGCTGTGGGTTGGTGCTGGGCGCTTCTTGCCTCGAGCACCGTTAAATAAGGACGGGGCTCCCCTCTTACTGGGCGCCTGGACAGCTCCTGCAGAGATCCCAAAGGGTTTGAAGAATCCTAGACTGATGGCAGCCACACACTGATGGAGCCTGTACTTTCTACCCCCAAGAATGTCCTCTGGCTGTTCCTTTCACTTCAGAAATATTCAACAAGCCCCTCCCTACCCAGGACCCAGAGAACTCCTCACGTGGCACCCAGCTCCTATTTCCACTGACCTTTTGATAGCCTTCCAGGCAATGGTTTGGCCCCAGGGGACTTATTCATCTCAGGGGCTTCAGCAGAGCCCAACCTCCTCCTGGCGGCCCTGAAAACATAAAAGGAGTGAGAAAATGGAACACATCTCTAGGCTCTGCCACTTCCCAGTGCAGGGAAACCTGACAGTCCCCAACAGCTCTTTCCATCAGCATGATCACATGGGAGCATGTGCCTAAAGATGAGTGGGACCAATTTAATCTGTGTAACGTAAGTCTAGACAGGCACACTCACCTCTTTCGGGCACGACTGGACAGCCTCTTGAAATTTTCATCACCACCTGTTTAAAAAAAATTTTTTTTAAACAGGCAGAACAGGAGGTTACAGGGGAAATGAAAAAAAAGCAACGGGAAAGGAAATAGAAGGGAAGAGAATTAGAACACTAGTTAGAGGCAGTAGATTATAACTCACTCCACTGTGCTCTACCAGGAGCTGGATAAGAGATGTAAAGAAGATGATTTCCATCTGGCTGTTCATCAGCCAAATCCAAACAGGGCCTCCCTCCAGACTGATTTCAACAAACAGCATCATCATCATTCTGGTAACACAGATTCAAATCTTTCTTCTGCCCTTTCTTTTACTCTCAACTCATCAGTTACCAACCACAGTAGATTTTACCTTTACAACTGCTGCTGTTCATATATTCTCCAAGAAACAGAAAGTTTAAATCTCAGCTCTGTCACTTAATAGTTATCTACAGGTTAACCTCTCAGCACCCATTTCCTTAGCAGGGCCTCTCTCACAGGACACTGAGAATGAGAGGATACAACGTGTCCAAAGGCTTCGGTATATTGTTTAGCATTTGCCAACACCTCAGTAAACTGCATCTTTTATATGATGCTCAACACAAACTACCTGCCCATTCTTCCCTCCCACCCAGTCTTCCATGCAGTAGACTACTAACCATGAGGGATCCAGATCCGTGCTTTTCCATCTCCATGCCCCCAACAATGCAGTTCACAGTGACTAGACTATCCCCTTCCAACTTCCACTTGCTAAAATGTCACCCATTTTTCAAAACCCAATTGCTTCACAAAATCTTTTCAAACTCTCTAACTCCGTGGGATCCCCCTTCCTCTGAACTCCCTCAGTGTTAAACCACACCTCTCCTTGCATGAGTACTTGTGTCCCTGTCGCATCTTCCCTAAGTTCTAAACGCTAATGAGAGTATTTCATTCCTACTTATTTCCTAGTAACTCATTAAAAGAAAATTCCGCTTGAACAGAAAACGAACACACAAAACGACTAAAAAAACGGAAGGGTTACGCTACAGATAAAAGTATAGCGCCAAAGCTGGAGAATCGGGAGAGGGAGCACGCCAGACCCTTACCTGCAGGCAAGAATTTGGCAAGTTCGGTCTCGGCACCTTTCTGTTTCCGGGCCTTTCGGCCCGGCCCGCGCTTCTCCTTCTTCGTAGGGTCCAATTTACGCCCCATGGTACTGGGGAAAGCAAAACGGGACACAGCAGAGTAGCGCGTATTGCAAGGGAAAGGCAGAACGCAGACGAAGCAAAATGGAGCGGGAGAGGGTATCGCCTCTACCAGAACCTCGACTCAACAGCCCCTCGGGGCCTGGCCAAACCTCCACTCCACGCTGAGCCCCGAGCCCTGGGTCCCACGCCCTAGGTACCGCGTACCCCCACCCTCCCCACGCCCCAGTCCAGGTCAGCGCCTCACCCTTCCTTCCCCAAATTCCTCCAGACCTGCCCGAAGCCTCGGCTCACGTGGAAGCCAATCCAGCCCCGAAAAGGGCTTCGGAAGCAGGCGCGGGGCACCACGTGCTGCCCAAGTCAGGCACTCCGACTCCGCACCACTAAAACGTCTCACGCAGGAACCCTGCGTGCCAGCCGAGGCCCCGCCTCTTCCGGTATTCCGGTCCGCCGCGGAAGCCGGAACGTCAGCTTCCCCGGCCCGCGCGGGGCTGGGGGACGTGCGGCCGGGCACGATTCTCGGGCGGACCGCTCTGCTTCCCCGCCGGGCGGAGAAGGCGGTGCACCCAAGGCGTTTTCAGCTTCCCCGCCCTCCCCTCCGAGCGTGGGCCTTTCGCCTCACCGCAGATTTCAGTCGGAAATACTGTACCCGAAAGCCGCCCCTTCCCCTCGAACGGAAGCGCCAGAGTCGGGCCCTCGTCCGCCCGACGTCGCCTTAAGATCGGGGGATCCCACGCCTGCGACGCGGAAACCCCCTTCCTTGACCCCAGACCCCGCGCTCCCCCTCAGGTAACGGTCCTCTGCCCAGGTTCCCGTCTTGGAGGTCGGGAGGAAGGCATCTCGCGTCCTGACTTCATTTACGCAAGTTAACAGAAAAACCAACTTCAGCCTTTCTTCAAATTCTTCAAATAGACAGCAAGGTGGTGCTTAGCTGATAAAACTGTTCCAGCCCTCCGTTGGTTTTTGTCTTCCCAAGTCTGCGAAGAAGACCCCTTCACTTTATACGCGCGACGTCCACAGCCCGGAGAAGTCCGCTTCCGCCCCTTCGCGGAGCCAGGAGGCCGCGGTGTGGGCTGTGAACCCGGGGGCTCCGGTGGCCCCCCCCTGTGCACAGGTGGGCTTGTCAGCACGCGGCACGTGCACAGTGGGCACTCGGCTCTTTCTTGAAATCTCAGGACAGAAGGAAACCCTTCGTCTCCAAACACACATGTCCCAGAGCTCCCATCAGAAACACTCATCCACCTGCACCTACACTCACACTGAACGAGAGCACTAAAATACAAGGAAACTTTTATTTTCAATTTTCGTCAAGAAATTTGCTGTGGTTTTTTATGCTTTTGGTTTGTTTTTTTTTTTTTTTTCCACTTTATTTAATTCTAGCCACTCAGGGGCTGGAGCCGCTGGGTTCCTGGTATTAAAAAGATGCCAACAGAGGTAGCTGTGTCTCACCCAGGGGCCCGGCCCACTGTGAATACCCCCCAAAAAAGGAGAAAAAACACAAAATAAACCAACAAAATAAAACCAAAAGGAGGAAGAAATTCTGATCATTTTCTTCAAGCCTGTTGGGAACCCGCAACAGTTTGTGTGTAACAGACGTTACAGTGGGGAGAAGCCAGGGCCCGGAAGGCCAGCCCGCCAGCTCCCCGCAGATGGCGCCGGCGCTACTGCTGCATGTCTCTCCAGCAGGAAGGGCACCACTGCCCCTCACTCCCTCCCCTCCCACAGCACTCAGCGGGGCTGTTCCTCTACAACTTGGAAGATGGGGCAGAAGGAAGGAGAGGGTCTCTCAGGCCCCCAGGGGAGAAGCTGGGCAAGGGAAAGTGAGGAAGGTCACTGCTCAGCGGTGGAGGTGGTATCATCAATCTGGATCTTCACTGCTGCTGGGCTACCTGTAGGAAGAGAAAACCAAGGGAGTCAGAATTCCAGACTCCAGGAACCCACCTGATCCTAAGGGAACTCACTGGTAAGCCAGCCCCACCTGCCCAGTATGTAAAGCTAGGGACAGACAGCAGAATTAAAGTTCTAGAATGGCTCTGCTGGAAGAGCTGGCCAGACGAAAATGGTCCTATACCTGCTGTGGAGGTGGTTCAGGTGCCCGGTTTGCCAGGCGACTGAGAATATTACGCTCTGACATCTGTAGCCTCACAGCAACTGGGGGAATTCGGGCAATAGTAGCTGGGAGTCGAGTCACATCGGCTTTCATGTCACTCAGCAGTTCTTCTAGCTGTTTCAGAACTGCAGGGGGAAGAAAAAGAGGCAGTGAGCCATGGTGGTCAAGACTGAGGTCCATCTTCCCATTAAGTGGACCCCCCCCCCCCCGCCCCGCATCCATTACTTCTCAATGACCAAGTAAGTGACTGATATGCTGGAGTACTGTCTTTTGTCACTGAGTCACCTGACCTGGCTCCACCACACTCAAATTCCTGTCCCTCATATTCCAGTTCCAACTGTCCATGATTCTGTGCTTTCTAAAGCCAACTGTCCCTTGATCCCTATTGTCTCTATTTCCTCCACTTCTTCAATAGCTATTCCTATTGTTTCCTCTTCTCACTATCTTTCCTCTGCACCTTTGGAGCTGTCTCCCTCTTCCTTTATAACAGCTTTCTTTTCCTCATTTCACCCTCCATCCCCCTCACAAGGTCTTAACTTTAATTAAAAACAGAATGTTGAAAGCAGTCTAGAACTTGACAAGATCTTAAGTCACCTTGTTACCTCTCAACTATCCCAGATCACACTATATTATTTTACTTTGCTTTCCACTCCAAGAACTGGAATACATTCAAGAGTTAAAAAGCGAAGAACTGGGGCTTCCCTGGTGGCGCAGTGGTTGAGAGTCCGCCTGCCGATGCAGGGGACACGGGTTTGTGCCCCGGTCCGGGAAGATCCCACGTGCCGCGGAGCGGCTGGGCCCGTGAGCCATGGCCACTGAGCCTGTGCTCCGCAACGGGAGAGGCCACAGCAGTGAGAGGCCCGCGTGCCGCAAAAAAAAAAAAAAAAAAAAAAAAAAAAAAAAAAAAAAA
>RJWK010053165.1:0-15435 GCA_004363435.1 Platanista minor
CTTCCCTGGTGGCGCAGTGGTTGAGAGTCCGCCTGCCGATGCAGGGGACGCGGGTTCGTGCCCCGGTCCGGGAAGATCCCACATGCCGCGGAGTGGCTGGGCCCGTGAGCCATGGCCGCTGAGCCTGCGCGTCCGGAGCCTGTGTTCTGCAACGGGAGAGGCCACAGCAGTGAGAGGCCCGCGTACTGCAAAAAAAAAAAAAAAAAAAAAAGCAGAGAAGAGTTGCTGGTCTGTATTTCCCTGAGAGTGTGGCTTCTGTCTGGGGTAGAGACTGTGACAATCTTGTTCACAGGATCCTAGTACCCGACCTTAAGACGGGAGAAATCTTATGCCAACCTTATTTCCTAGTGAGAGCAGAAGTCTTGTAATGTTCCAAGCCAGATGGGAAATGGAGTGTGGTGTGCTTTGGGGGACAAAGCACCATCTGTGGACCATCTATACAGCCCACATCACAGGCAGTCAACCTTCAATGGGCATTCACACCACCAGGGATGCAAAATGCAGATTCCCACGTGCCCATACTGAGAGATTCTGATTTGGTAAGTCTGGAATGAGGCTGGAAGTGTGTGTGTGTGTGTGTGTGTGTGTGTGTGAAACATATAGTAAAGTTTGTAAATCTTAAGCATAGGGCTCGATTCATATGTATATAGCTATGAATGTATGGAATGTACATGACCGTAGTATACCATAGGTAAATTCCATATAGGTATCTACCTACCGATCGATTGATTGATTGATCAATCTATCTACCTATACATGGGTATATACCTGTATAATCACTATTCAGATCAAGATACAGGACAGTTTCAGCACCCCAGATGTCTTTACCCACGTCCGCAGAAGGTAACCATTATTCTAACTTCTGTCAACTCAGATTCACCTGTGTTTGAACTTCCTATAAAGGGAACCACATACGACTCCCTCTTTTGTGTCTAGGTTATCCCGTTCAACATCATGTTTATGAGTCTGTATCGGTAGTTCGTTGAATTTTATTGCTGAATATGGATAAGCCACAATTTATTCCTCTGTTCTCCTATTGATGGGCATCTGAGTTGATCTCAGTTTGGGGCTTTTTTGAACAGCACTGCTCAAATGTTCTTATCCATTCTTTTGTTAGACATACACGCTCCATTCTCTTGTATGTACTTAGGAGTGGGATTGATGGGCTACAGGGTGGGTATGTGTTTAATTTTGGTAGACAGTCTGCCACACAGTGTAATCCACATTTTTATAAGGAATTTCTGATGCAGCTGGTCTTGGACCACACTGAAAAACACTACTTCGTTGAAAGCCCTATTTTGTGAGCAAACATATTCCCTTTATCTCACCTTTCCTTGGGGTATAAGTGCGGACAAACGTGCTTACATCGAGACCCCAGCTAGGTGATTTGGAGAAAAGGAGAGAATGAGAAATTAATACCATCCCTTAGCACTGCCTGGGGACAAATATTTGCAATTTACTCTTTTGCCCAAGAGAAGGAAGCTGAGAACAGGGATGTTTGATGGGGTTGGGAAGGTGAGAAGCCAGGTCACTTTGCCTCATCAACTGAGCCCCCTCCCACCCCAGCCATGAGCTAGAATCAGGTCCGTTCATTTGCTGGTGAAAAGGTATTTGCTTGGGACCTTGGGTTATCTCTGTGGGGAGCGACTGTCTCTTTTGCTCATTTTAAACAACCGCAAAAGGGTTTCCTCCATTCTGATGGCCAGCCCATGGATCTTAACCAAAGAATAGCTTGCAGGAGATGAAAGAGATGGCACTCCTCCTGCTGCGCCCGGCGTGTTGGGTCTGACAACAAATGCCAACTGTCCTTTTTGGATGACACAGACCCAGCTAGATCCTCTGAGGTCAGGAGGCCAAAAACCAGGCCTTCCTGCTGGCAGAGGCCAAAGAAGGGCTGTCCTGGAGTGTTGACGATGCGTGGCTACCTTGGTCCCTCCGCCAGGAGCCAGTTTTCCTTCCCTGTTTCAGTACCTCCAGCAGGTCGGCCCCGCCTTCGCGAGATGTGATCTCAAGCTGCTCTCTGCTGTTCTTAACCAAACACTACAACTGGGGGCTCAGAGACCAGAGCCAGCAGGGCTCCCGAGATGGGACAAGGCTGGGATGCTGTGGGAAAGGAACCAGGCTCTGTACATCCAGGATCTCATAAAGCCGTAGGGGTGGGCTAGAATCCCCACCCACCCCAGGCTGGATCTCACGCCCCTTATTTAGACACCCATGGCGCTCTGAGCATCCTCTACCCCAACCCTCCTGCCCTGGATGCATTTGTCTAAACTCTGCCCCGCACACTCTGTAAATGCAGAGAAACAAGACAAACCACGTCTGTCTGATCTCAAGGCTTGGGTGTGTTGCCTGGTACCTAACAGATGATTGATGAATAGTCAGTCAAATAAATGAGTGAATAAAAGGTTGAGTGGACTTTGAATGAATGAATGAAAAAGCCGAATACCTGATTCATGTTCTTTTTAAGGGAATTAAGCTATTAGGATCGTGGAGTTGTAAGCACTTCTACGTAACAACAAAACCCTAGCTCTTTCAAAATAAAAAGGGACCCTCAAAAAGTGAAAGGCACGTACTATATTGTTGCCAACACTTGAACTTGCATCATTACCTAAAAAGATTTTCTAAGCTCCGCACCCCTAAGCATCTTGTCTTTCAATAAACCTATGAAAACAACTCGTTATCTTCCCTCAGATTCTGCTTCCTGGTGGCTGCTAATTGGATGCCAATGGCCCCTGATTTTAGACAGGATTATGATAGCTAGGGGTTTCTCAGAAAACAGCAGACTCACGGAAACCTAGGACTTAAGGCAACAATAGAAAAAAACCCCAGAGATTTTAATAGTAAAGAATGTGAGGCTTATGCAAACGATGCGACTGACAAGGGACTGATTTACAAAATATACAAACAGCTCATACTACTCGATATCAAAAAAACAAACAACCCAATCAAAAGTTGGCCAGAAAAATCTAAGTAGACATTTCTCCAGAGAACACGACATACAGATGGTCAACAGACACATGAAAAGATGCTCACCGTAGCTAATTATTAGAGAAATGCAAATCAAAACCACAATGAGGTATCACCTCACACCAGTCAGAATGGCCATCATCAAAAAGTCTACAAATAATAAATGCTAGAGAGGGTGTGGAGAAAAGGGAACCCTCCCACACTGTTGGCGGGAATGCAAATTGGTGCAGCCACTACGGAGAACAGTATGGAGGTTCCTTAAAAAACTAAAAATAGAGCTACCATATGATCCAGCGATCCCACTCCTGGACATATATCTGGAAAAAACTATAATTCAAAAAGATACAGGCACCTCAGTGTTCATTGCAGCACTATTTACAATAGCCAAGACTTGGAAACAACCTAAATGTCCATCGACTGATGAATGGATAAAGAAGATGTGGTGGTGGGATGAATTGGAAGATTGGGATTGGCATAAATACTCTATTATGTATAAAATAAATAACTAATAAGAACCTGCTATATAAAAATAAATTAAATTAAAAAAAAGACTATGTGGTATATATACACCATGGAATACTACTCAGCCATAAAAAAGAATGAAATGTCATTTGCAGCAGCATGGATGAACCTAGATTGTCAAACTGAGTGAAGTGAGTCAGACAGAGAAATATAAACATCATATGATATCACTTAGATGTGGAATTTTAAAAAAATGATACAAATGAACTTATTTACGAAACAGAAATAGACTCACATGGAAAAGAAATTTATGGTTACCAAAGAGGAAAGGGGTAGGGAGAGGGATAAATTAGGAGTTTGGGATTAAAATATGCACACTACTATATATAAAGTAGATAACCAACAAAGACCAACTGTATAGCATAGGGAATTATTGGGTGGGTGGGCCAAAACGTGCCTTCTGTTTTTTAGTAAAAATAAAGGACACATTTTTCATTTTCACCAAGAACTTTATTGAACAACGTATTCACCCTTTTGTTCCACTACCTTCTGCCATTTTTCAGGCAAATTCATAAATCCATCTTCCCAAAGCTAACCTGAAACTAACACAGCATTGTAAATCAACTATGTTTCAATAAAAAGTAAAAAAAAAAAAGACTGTGAAGTTTATAATAGCTTATCTCCATAGACAGAAGGAAGGAATGAATCCAAGGAAGAACATTGGATGATATTAAGCCCTGCCTTGGATATTTTCCAGGAATGTCACATCCTGAGTCCTGTTGGGCTTTCTGAAAGCATCCTCCACAGCCTCAAGGGACCACCTGCTCCAGGAAGCCCACCCTGATTTTCCTCCTCGAATTCCCCCTGGACTTCACGTGGGCTCCTCCTGGGGCACAGGTCACTATGTGTTGTATATTATCATTAATTGTATATTAATTTTGTATCCTGCCTTCACAACAATAACTACCATTTATAGTTGGCTAACTGCCTTCTGTATCTACAGCAATGTCTCATATTTATTGCATTTACTGTGGGCTAAGCACTGACTTAGGGCTTTCCCTGGAGTAGCTCATGAGTAGCCCTATGAGATGTGTACCATTAGTATCCCCATTTTACTGATGTTGAAACTGACTCACAGTGTCATAGACACTGCTAATAGCCCCAATATGCATCCCATTCTTTTTCCTTTCTGATAAGTCAGCTTAGGATAAACTGTGTTGTGGTAACAAAAAATGACATCTTAGTGGTGGAATAAGAGCTTACTTCTTGTTCACACCACAGTCTGCTGTAAGTCTGGTGGTCTTCTTCCATCTAAGACAAGCCTTTCTGGAAAATGTGGCTGCCAAGGTCAGTGCTGGGAAATAGAGTTGGAGGATGAACACTGAATGGTCTCTGCCTGAAGTGCCCACACTCCCCCTCCTGGCCACAGGGCCCCACATAAACTGCAAGGAGACTGGAAACGTAGGGACCAACCCATATTTGGCGAAGCACAAAGTGGCTCTGTCAATTTTGTTCAGGGTGGCCAAGTGTCCCACTAAGACACACGTTCCCCAGTTTTCCTTACACGGAGCAGTGGCCCAATTCTGGTTCTCAAGACCCAACTGGAAGCCAGCCGTCATTCTAGGAAGAAGTCTTGCTTCCCTGATACAAGGACAACCTCTTCCTCCTCCATCTTCCTTCTTTAGCATCCGTCCTGGAATGCAGATATGACATTGGAGGGAGAGCTGCCCAAAAGAATATGAGGCAACAGCATGAGAATGAAAGACACAATTTAAAGATGGCAGAGCCAATGGGTGGGAGTTGGGACAGTGATGGTTTCATGGAGGCCTACACAGGACTGGCCCCTGTTACTACTCCCTGATTGCTCTGTCCTATCTAAGCTTCTGAAAGCGGTTGCTAAGAGGGACAAGTCACAGAGCTGGGGAGGGGAGGAACCAGGCCTTCTGGCTCCTGTTGGGTTGAGCCAATGGAAGGTACCAAGAGTACCCCACTCCTATTCCTGACTGCTGCTCTTTTTGTGTACTGGTACTAGTGCCTCCCCATGTGCCCTCAGGCGAGTTCCTGGGCGCTTCACCACCCCTTCATGATCTCCTTAAGCCCACTCACACCTCTCCAAATAGCCCTTCATTCAAGTAGCTTCAATTAACCCTTTGAGCTGCCATCTATTTCTGGCACACAAACAGGGGCAGGCAGCTCACTGCTTCGAAGGCAGCCCATCCCACTGTAGACCCGCAGTTAGTCTCCCTGTGTCTTCTACTCTTTGGTCTTGATTCTGCACTCTCACACAACAAAGAACTTCCAGGCAGATCCAGTTTCAAGTCTATATTCTCCTCTCTGCAGGAGTTCAATCATTTGCCCCAAATTACCCAGCTGATAATTCTCGGTTGTAGCATCTGTTATGTGGGGATAACACCCACACATCACATAGGACTATTGTGAGAATTAAGCAAAATAACAACATACGTAGCAAAAAAGTACCAGATGTCCAGTTACATTTAGATTTCAGATCGACAATGAATACTTTTTTAGTGTAAGTATGTCCGCACAATATTTGGGATATACTTGTATTAAAAAATGATTTGTTGCTTATCTGAGATTCAGATGTAACTGGGTCTTCTGTGTTTTATCTGGTGACTAGCACATTGCCTGCCCTTTACATGATCCCCAATAAATAGTAGTAGTTGACATTCTTCTTCTTAATACTTCTCTTCCCCCGGCCCCTAACACAGTACCAGACACAGGCTCAAAAAACATCAACTTTATTTGAATAAAGAAATGAATGAGCAAATGGAGAAACTGAGAACCAGGGAGGTGATTTGTTTGAGGTGAAAGTTGCCCAGCTGATACGTGAGAGAAAAGCCTGGAATTTGGGCATCCTTACTTCTGGTCCAGCATTCCTTCCTGCAAATCACGTAGTGGGACACAGTGAAGGAAACTGCCCAACAGGGAGGAGATCCAGGGATGGCACTGAGTGGATTCCTCAGTTCCCTGGAAACAGCCTTTATTTTTCACCTAGCACAATAATTATATTCTCACTTTATAATTATTCCTTCAATATTTGGGATATACTTGTATTAAAAAATGATTTGTTACTTATCTGAGATTCAGATGTAACTGGGTCTTCTGTATTAAGAATAATTAATAATTAGTTTTACTAAACTGCTTCTTCAGTGCTGTGGATTAGAGCAGAAAAGGCATTGCTTTTCTTGCTGGGAATTTTTTTCCCCCCTTGAAAAAAGAAATCATTGAAAGTTAAAAATTAGAAGCTTTCTTTGTGGACCTAAATAATCATGGGAAAATCTGAAGTTTGTTTTTATTCTATAATAAAATGTGAAATTATTACTTTTAAAGATTATCTGATCCAGTGGTGGTCAAACTCTTTTCAGTAAAACTACTTGTATAAATAATATCTTATACAGGATGTCAATTCATTAAAGTATTAAGCAGGATATTTATTGGTTAAAAATAGCATGCTCGGGCTTCCCTGGTGGCGCAGTGGTTGAGAGTATGCCTGCCGATGCAGGGGACGCGGGTTCGTGCCCTGGTCCGGGAAGATCCCACATGCCCGTGAGCCAGGGCCGCTGAGCCTGCGTGTCCGGAGCCTGTGCTCCGCAACGGGAGAGGCCGCAGTGGTGAGAGGCCCGCGTACGGCAAAAAAAAAAATAGCATGCTCTAAGCTCAAATATATAATCGGTGTAGTTTAAAATGCAGTTTAAAAAAAAAACAAAGTTAGGACTTCCCTCGCAGTCCAGTGATTAAGACTCTGCGCTTCCACTGCAGGGGGTGTGGGTTCGATTCCTGGCTGGGGAACTAAAATTCCACATGCTGCATGGTGAGGCCAAAAAAAGAAAAGTAAAAAAAAAAGTTAGACTCCAAATGAGTATTGAATCTTTATAACATATTTATATCACCTGTGGTTGTAGCTTTATATCATCTTTATATCATGCGTGGTTGGAGTTTTATATCAGTCTCAGTAATTTCAGTAAACAAACATTTCTTCATTTTGTTTGGTTGCAGAGTTTGAGAAAAATCTTGGTTCATGCAGAATACGTGCAACTAATGAAAGATTTTAAAAATTCACCTTGCAATCCAAGGACACTGTTAACAGAGATGTCAGGAAACATTATACTCCCAGATCTGCCTGAAAACAAACGAAATTTAGCAAAGCAAGCGAATGCGCGATGGAACGTTAGAATTTGGCTGGGCATGGGGTGCTACATTTCCCAACCCCTACCTCCTACTCCAGTCAGGCTGGTCCCTGCAGGTATGTGTAGTCAGATGACTGTGTGCCCCTAAACTGGGAGTAGAAATGATGGGTGTGCAGGCCCTAAAGACCACCTATGTGCCTCTTCCTATTGGAAGGTGAGACCAAAATGCAGAAGCCACTCGACCTCAACCAAGACAACAAGACAGGAGATTATGGGAGGACCCCAGGGAACAGACACACCCAAGGACCTAGGTTATTCATTTGGAATTCTTAAGTTCCTGAGCCGGACAGCTTCCTTCCCAATAGTTAATGATGTTTCTGATGAGGCTGGTGATGATCTGAACAAAGGTGATTTTTTGATATTGTACAAAATGTGTTAACATTGGAAAGCTCTGCATAAGTCATGAACCAGTACTTTTCAAATAGTTAAAGAATGTTACAAAATTATGCATGAATCAAAGATGCATTCAGAGTGGATTTTAACATAACAAAGTACAAAAAGTTCATTGACAGTGGTTTCAGATTCCACCTTGAAGACAACCTTTAAGAAATTTCCACTTGTCGAGTTTTGGTATGGTGTCAAAGATGAAGATCTGCAATTTTCTGAAAATGCGATTCAAATACTTGTCCCTTTTCCAACTGTGTATCAGTGCAAGGCCACGTTTTCTTCATAGACTTCAACTAAAAGATGTATTTTGTAGATTGGAGAAGCCAGACCTTAAAGAGATTTTCCAAAATAAAAAACAATGTCATTCTTCTTACTATTTTTATTTTTAGGTTTTGCAAAATATAATTATTTTTCTTAAAGGTGTGGTAACATGGAATGTGTTTATAATTGTTAATTTAATTTAATTTTATTTTTATTTTAATTTTTTTTGGCGGTACGCGGGCCTCTCACTGCGGTGGCCTCTCCCGTTGCGGAGCACAGGCTCCGGACGCGCAGGCTCAGCGGCCACGGCTCACGGGCCCAGCCGCTCCGCGGCACGTGGGATCTTCCCGGACCGGGGCACGAACCGGTGTCCCCTGCATCGGCAGGCGGACTCTCAACCACTGCACCACCAGGGAAGCCCTATAATTGTTAATTTTAGATACATACATTAATAACTATTTTTTTCCTTGGTGTTCATTTTCTAGTCCAGTATGTATCGACACATAATCCACATAATCAAAAGCTCTTTGGGGTCTCTAATAATTTTCAAGACTGTCAAGAGACCACAGGTCACTGCACTGGTTTATATCACAAGGGGGTACCCAGGTCTCAGAGGTCCAGGTAGGTGACGTGAAGCTGTAACAGGCTTAGGGTCACACACACACTGGGCACAATCATATAAGGCAGGACCCAAGACATGCTTTTTCCAGTACAGGAATCACTTGGAGAAGTATTTTCATACCCAACAGTTGGTTGGTTTGGTGATCAATACAATGCAGTTCACTGTTAATGCAGTGACCAGTGGTCGGCAGTAAACATGGAAACAATCTTTTGTAGCGGGGAACTCCATTCTAGCACATCCTCATATTCAGCACAGGGATGCACACAGACACACTGTTCAAAAATTGACCAAACTGTTCAGATGCATGTTATCTACATGGTTGTTTAAGAAAGGCAGTGCTCCCAAAGAGGCCCATAGGAGTCAACATTCTTCTAGTTGAACTTCATCTTACCAACAAAGAGGAAGGCTTGGAGAAGACGGTGACTTGCCCCGAGGTCACACCATAAAGTGGCAGAGCTGGGACAGAATCCTAGATCGCTGACTTAGTTCAGCTTTCTTTCCACACTGAGCAGGATAGATGTGTGCTGGCCCCTCCACGGTGTGGGTCCTTGCCAGGCATTGCTGATAGATTTCAGATCAAGCACGGTTCCAGGCAGACTGGCAAGGTCCTGGGATCCTCGTAACTCTCCCAGACTACCAGAGCTGGCCTGCACCAGTGAGGAAAATGACACTGGTGCACAAAGCTCTCACCCCTGCCTTGCGTGGAGCCCTGAGGGCAGGTCCCGGCTGGGTGGGTGCAGCTTTCCTGCCTCCCACTCCCCAAACAAGGAATGTGACCTGGGGCTTGGGCTGTGAGCACAGATCACCGGCAAACTGTTAGCTCACAAAGGCTATGTTCTCTCTCCAAAGATAGAGAAGTGGCTTCTTAATTTCCACATTGTTTTCTTGTTACGGTTTTTGAGTACAAATGCCTCCCTCCTTGAAATGAGTGGCGTGTTGGGTGTACTCAAGTTCTGCTGTAAAAAACTCTAGTTCTATGAGTGAAGGGACTTAGGGAGGGAGGCGGCCCTAGGGCTGGCTGGTGAGCACCCTCCTCACCCCTCCCTTGGGCCTTTGACACCCAACAGTTTTAAATTCTGATCCTAGTGTCTTTTTCATAACTGTGGTCAGTCTATATGCATTATTCTGAGTTTCTGGTCATATATTTGGAAAATTTTCCCATGTGTAAACATATAATTCCCATTTAAAAAATCACACCAAGCATCAAACATACTTACAGATTTTTTTTGTCTGGCATGTGTTGAAGGTATTGGTGTCATTTGCCACATTTGAACATTTTATGGTGGTTTTTTCCTCCTTCAGTGTAAAGTCAGGGACTTCCCTGGTGGTGCAGTGGTTAACAATCCGCCTGCCAACGCAGGGGACACGGGTTCGATCCCTGGTCCGGGAAGATCCCACACGCCACGGAGCAACTAAGCCCGTGCGCCACAACTACTGAGCCTGCGCTCTAGAGCCCGCGAGCCACAACTACGGAAGCCCACGTGCCTAGAGCCCGTGCTCCGCAACAAGAAAAGCCACTGCAACGAGAAGCCTGTGCACAGCAATGAAGAGTAGCCCCGCTTGCCGCAACTAGAGGAAGCCTGCAGGCAGCAACGAAGACCCAGTGCAGCCAAAAAAAAAACAAAAAAAGTCAAATGTACCAATATTTTCTCCTTGACCATTTTTGTCATTTTTAGAAACACTTAGGTTTGTGTGACTATACAAGGTTACATGTTTTCTTCCAGCACTCTTAAACTCCATGATTTAAATTTCAAAACTTGGATCTACTTTTAGATCTTGCATCTGGTATAAGGACAAAACAAGTAATCCTACTTTTTCAGATTGTTACACAGTTTATTGAATAGTTATTTGCCCACTGATGTGAAAGGGACCTGGCCCCAGTCCAAACACACACAGGACACAAAGCACAGTCCTGTACTATGTGTCCTGTGGTGGCCCCAACTTCATTCCCATTTTCAGCTTCTTTTTATATATGAACTGTAGAGGCAATAAGAGAACAGAAGGGGGAATATTTTTATCGGGACTACAAATTTATAGACATCTTTATGATGTTATCTTTCTAGCCAAGAATAAGATAGTCTTGCCATTATTATTATTATTTTTTTTTTGCGGTACGCGGGCCTCTCACTGCTGTGGCCTCTCCCGTTGCGGAGCACAGGCTCCGGACGCGCAGGCTCAGCGGCCATGGCTCACGGGCCCAGCCGCTCCGCGGCATGCGGGATCCTCCCGGACCGGGGCACGAACCCGTGTCCCCTGCATCGGCAGGCGGACTCTCAAGCACTGCGCCAGCAGGGAAGCCCAGTCTTACCATTATTAATTTGAATGCTTGGGAATTTAGTTTTTTTCAACATCGGAATGTGCATACTATTCCTTATTTTTGAAGGCAGTACCAGAAAAGTCACTAACTGCCACAGGACTTGAGAATCAGGCAGGATGGATCAGTCTCACCTGGTCCAGTGCTTTCAGTTCACAAACAAATTTAGGCGCAGAGAAGTGAGATGGCCCAGGTCACACAGTGATTGGGGAGTCAGGATGGGAGGGGATCCCTGGGTCCCATGCCTTCCCGAACCATCCCCTGAGGCTGCAGGCTGGTGAGATACCCAAGCCATGGGGTTCCAAGCAGCTTCCCAGTCCCCTGCCCCCACGTGTCCCCGTCACACAAAGTCAGCGACCCACGATGAAGAGAAAAGGTATTTAATTATTTCTCCATCTAAACTCTTAAAGCGCTCAAAGTGTTTTCACAAGTGCAAGGGGAGGGACTGCTCTCAGCCAGCATTTTACCAGTGATTCCGACATTCGCAAAGAAACTCCAAATCACCGTGCTTTGTACTTGTTTTAATTTCTGCACTGGAAAAGGAAGGTGTAAATGAGGGCAGCTTAGTTTACAGTGACTCCATCTTTGCCTTTAAAGTAATCTTTGCTCTTGGGAACAGAGGGGGCTAGAAAGACAGGACAACGTCAAAGCACGAGTGAATCGGTGACCAGGATGCCTCCCCGTCCTGCTAACCAGGGATCTAAAAGCCTAGAGGCAGCGCCGTAAACACTGCAAGACATCAGTTAAGATACATTAAAAAAAAAAAAAAAAAAAAAAAAATCCCCACGATTCCATTCTCAAAATCAAGCACAGAAACTGACAGTGAAACACGGGTTCCATGTGCGCCCACTGGCCCGGAACGAGCGCCACCTGCTCTACAGCAGCTGTCCTGCTGGCCAGGAAGGACCCGCAGGTAGTGAGTGGGAGGGGATGCAACCTCCCAGAGCCACAGGCGGGTCTGTGTGCTTTGGAGGCTCTGCCTCTGGAATGTTCTGCGTGGGCAGGCGGTGGGTTTGAGTCACGTGCCACACGTGGTTGAAGTGCTCACTTTATTTTCCATGTGCAAACTGTCACCGTCTAAAGCTTTCAGAAGGACTTGTATAGACAGGATCCGAGCAGGCGGGCGGGGAGGAGGCAGGGTCCTCCCCAGGGGCGGGGCCGAGGGTGGACACGAGGTGAGGCCCCTCCCCCAGGGGCGGAGTGGGGCGGGGCGAGGGCGGGACACAGAGAGAAGTGACTGTGGAGCTGCGTTCAACCCAAATCCCTGATTCGGTCGGTCCGAGGAGGGCTCCTCAGTAGGCGATTGTCCACTCTTTGACAGAGGCGTCGTGGGAGGTCGTGACCAGCGTGTGCTCGTCCAGCCAGGCTAGGCTGCTCACGTGGTGGAGCCGGTGCGCATCTGGGGAGAAAGAACACGCGTTTTGAGCCAAACCCAGGAGCTCTGCTCCCACAGGTACCTCAGACCAGAAGATGGGAAACCCGGGCCGAGATCACCCACAGGGCCACCGAGAAACCCAACAGGATCCTGGTCGACCAGACCCCTTTCCTCTTCTCAGTGGGGAGCGTCTGGGTAATGGGAGGGGAAGCAGGTGTTCTCAACCCCCCACCACTGACACTCCCTGATCAGCAGCGTTCCTGGCTGCAGCTCCCGGAGCCAGCACAGTCCTGACAACCACAAACGCCCCTTGGAGGCAAAACTGCCCCTCCCCCCAGGGGGTGACCGAGTCTTTCTATGCATAAAGCAACAATGCACAGACAGTACACAAACAGTGCACAGTGTATCTGTGGTGTTAAAATGGGGAGATGATGGGCTTCCCTGGTGGCGCGGTGGTTGAGAGTCCGCCTGCCGATGCAGGGGCCGCGGGTTCGTGCCCCGGTCTGGGAAGATCCCACATGCCGCGGAGCGGCTGGGCCCGTGAGCCATGGCCGCTGAGCCTGCGCGTCCGGAGCCTGTGCTCCGCAACGGGAGAGGCCACGACAGTGAGGGGCCCGCGTACCGCAAAAAAAAAAAAAAAAAAAAAAAATGGGGAGATGAGGAATAAAACGCCGAGAAACACAAGGCTGGGGTACCCGTGCACACAACAGCCCGACCTCAGGCCAATGCATGCCCAGTGACCTGTGATCCCACGGCCCAGACAAGGACCGGAGTTTCCACCCTCTACCCTGCGAGCTCTTGCTGCCTCTTGAACTTGCTCGAGTCTTACTACAAAACTGCTGCTTTCTGTGGAGACCAGGATTGGCCCATCTGAGTCTGCTCTGTCCCCGTCTCCATCCTGGACCAACCGCCTACCCACCCACTTGGGGTCAGCTTGCTGGTCCCCTCCCTCCCTCCCCCTGCTGGGCATGGTAAAAAGTTCTGTGGGGTTGACACAGAACAATTTTTGAATAGGAAAGAATCCCACTTACATTCAAGACAAAAGGCTGCCTGCCAGGTAAAAGAATGGACGGAAAGGGACCAGAGCCCACATGAGGTGGTGACACGGGAACAAGAGATCTGAGATCCACCCTGGATGGGTAGGGTCCCCACCAGGGCCACGAGCCAGATGCGACTACAGTGCCCCTGCAGTGAGCTACTGCCACATGTGAAAATATGTTGGGTTAAATAAAATTTACTATTAATAATTTCACCTGCTCCTGTTTTAAACGTGACTGCTAGGAAAAATGTCAAGTCCACGTGCGGTGCTTGTTCTACGTCTACTGGACGCTACTGTCCTAGAGTGAGAACCCAGTTATGAGTTTATGCTGAAGAGGGGTGGGGTGGGTGGGAGAGAGCAGGTATTACAGTCTGAATGTTTGTGTCCCCCCAGAATTCCTAAATTAGAAATCTAACGTCCAAGGTGATGGTGTAGGAGGTGGGGCCTTTGGGAGGAGCCTACCTAGGTCGCAAGTGGGGATGAGCGCTCTTATACAAGAGGCCCCTTCCACCACGTGAGGACAGTTGATGAGAAGTCTGTGACCTGGAAGAGGACCCTTTCCCGGCCAAGCTGACACCCAATCCTCTACCTCAGCCTCCGCAACCGTGAGCAGTAGACTTCTGTGCTTTAGGGGCTGCCTAGTCTGGGGTATTTTGTGACAGAGGACTAATTAAGACAAAGGAGATGCCAGGAAAACCCTTTTACTCAAGTGTGTGTCCCAGGTACTGAGACCACCTGCTTTCACGCTGGGCACACGAGCGTCCTCTGCCCAGACCAGCAGAGCTGACGTTTGCTGGAGCACCAGGCTCCCATGAGGCCACCTCCCTGAAGCACAGAAGGGACCCTCGAGCCCTGGGGACACCTCTCCGGAGCTGCCTGGGGAGCCGAGGAGGGCGCGTGAATCACCTTGGATCTTGACCCTGGTCTCAGGGTCACTCAGGGTCCACACATACACCATCATGTCCATGCCGCCCGAGGCGAAGTGCTCGTTGTCTGGAGACCAGGCCAGGCAGACGATCTTGGCGTGGTGCCCATAGAAAACGTTGTTCTCCTGGATGCAGATTAAAAATAGGTGGCGGGTCAGGGTTCAGGCCAGAGCGAGTGGGCCTCATGTCACCTAACCTTCATGAGGGCCAGTGCTCATGAAACGCTTTCTCTGTGCCTGGCTTCTGAAACTCTCACCAACTCACTGACTCCTTGTAACAACCCCAGGGTGCCCACTGCTTGAAGGCACAGAAAGGGGCAGCCCAAGATCAAACAGCAGCCACCGTGCCCCACCCCCGGACCCGGGACTCCAGGGCTGCCCTTGTAGCATCTATCACATGGGCCAGATGCGCCCATTCGCCCGCACAGAGCTCTCAGCCTAGGGAGGGGACAGACAGAAGTGCAAGAATGGGAGGCGCGAGAAGGTCTCGCCTGGCGTGGACGGAGCTCTGTGCATGTGCGGACGGAGGAGGGGGCTGCCCAGACACGCGCCCTCACCCTGGAGCCTGAGTGGGGTGGGTGTGGCCTGCAGGCAGGCAGACGTGTCCACAGGAGCATGTGTCTACCGCATGTCCCGGCCTCGAGCCACTGTCTTACCCGGCGGTCCACATGACCAAAAATCACGCTTTCTACTAAAGCTTTAGGAACGCTTTTACTTCAGAGCAGTCCATCTTGTTCTTAATCTCTGTTATTGACCATGATTTTCTTCTTCAAGGTTGCCTCTTCCATCTTTTGTTGATTCTACTCTGCAGATTACTTAGCATGCTATAAACAAGGCTTGCTATATGCAAATGAAATCGCTTAAAATGTGATAAA
>RJWK010053166.1:0-15434 GCA_004363435.1 Platanista minor
CTGGAAGCTGTGAGTCCTCATCCTCCAAAGGAAGGGTCCCCAAGAGCAAAAGGCAGGAGAGAGCAAACAGGGTGGCCTGAAGTGGGTGATCTGCCAGCCACCCATCCCTTCCCACACCCAGATGCGGGGCCCAGGGTGCTGTCTGGGCAGAGGGGAGAGGAAAGCTTCGTGACTCACAGATAGTGTGCCCCACCCTCCCTGCCTGAGGATGCCAGGGAGTGGCCTGTCCTGAGGAAGATGACTTGGGGTCCCCTCCCCTACCCCTTGCCTTCCTGGCAGACACCCCCAAGGCTGGGCAGAGGCGGTGTGAAGAAATGAAGACACTGGTTTGTGGCTCTTGGCCCCAGCTGGCCTCCGGGCTGCACCTTCCCCAGGCTCCCACTCGTCTGGCCATGCCGCCCTGCCAGGCCGGTTGTGAGGAACTGAAAGCGGGGCTTGGCGGGTGAGGAGGAGGAAGAAGAGGAGAACAACAACCCATAATAACCACCCTGGCTCCTCAGCTGGGCATCTCCAAGTGCTGCCACTCACCCTGCCCCCCTGTGACACCTGGGACAGCTGTGTGGTGGCCGGGATGGCTGGGGGCCTGAAGCTGGAAACCAGCCACCCAGTGGTTCCCACCTCTCCCAGAGCAGGTGTCTCGGGAAGGGGCTCACCTTCTCATGCACGCAGGGGTGAGGCCTGCATTCTTCCCTCACTTGCAGCGTCTCCACCCTTCCTACACGCAGTCCACCCTCTCTGCAGCCACCACTTCCCAGCCCAGAAGTCACCCGGCCTGGACTTGTGGTGGCCTGTTTCTCATGTCTGGGTGTCTGCAGCTGCCCAACTGGTCTCCTGTTCCCACCTCTGCCCTCCTGGCCACCCTGCCTGGTCTCGTCACCAGACGTGTCATCTTAAGGAATCCAAACTGGCTCTTCCCACAGCACGGGAACAAAGGTCCAGTTCCTTAGCCAAGGGGCCCACGCAAAGACAGTAAACGCTCTGGCGTGCAGGTGGGTTCGTGTGCGTGCGGTGATTTGGGAGCGAGGAAGACAGCAGAGCCACAGGCTTCCTGGACAAGGTGGTGTCTGAGCTGGGCCCCGAAGGATCTGGGGGTGGAGGGGGGTTTGAACACGCGGTGACTGGGAGGAAGGGCAGGCCGAGGTAGGGAAACAGCCAGAGCGGAGACTTCGAGGCTGGTCCAGCTACCCTGGGTGTGGCTGGGGTGTCAGGTGTCCTAGGCATAAGGTGGGGAGGGTGGGCTTCAGCCAGATGTGAGAGACCTCCCAGGTCTCCACCTGGGGAAGTTAGACCTCCTCTGGACAGGGGGGCTGCAGAAGGCTCAAGGTGATGTGACTGGATCTGTGCTTTGGAAGATTGCTGATGGTGAGAAGGATGCGGGAGGCCGAGAGCCTGGAGGCTGGGAGACTTTTGAGGTGGTCCAGGCAGGAGCGGCTGACAGCCTGAAGTGGGGCATTGCCTCGTGGCACTCGTCCATTCGTTCATCACGTATTTCTTTAGTGCTTCTTCCATGCGAGGCACTGTTTGAGGCACAGGGGATTCCAACAAACCCAGTCCATGCTCTCAAGGAGTTGGCAGTTCAATGGGAGAAAGGATCATGTCAAAAGTTGATGAGCTCTCCAAGAACGTAAAAGTGAGCAGCCAAGGGTGGGGGGTGGGGGGAGGTGTGGCTGGAGAGAAAGTAAAGGTGTGAGTTCCTGCCTCAACTGCTCCCCTGCAGGCACTCTCCTCTCCAGCGGCCCCCATCAGAGCACGCCCCTGCCCACTTCCCCCCTCTGTGCAGCGGCCCCAGAAGCCCCCTTTCTCCACCTCTCACACCTGTGGATCCGTCTACCTCCCTGACCCCCATCCTGCTTCCCCGCTGCTCACAGAGAGCAATTGTTCCCCGACCTTGACCTCCCAAACTGTGTCCTGGGTGAAGTGCAGCGATGGCCAGAGTTGAACTTCAGTCCTACTTCTGGACACGTGACCCTCTTCTTCCGGAAACCTCGGTGCAGTGTTTGAAGGCATTCACCTCATTGGATGAGGCCCACACACATTATACAAAGTAATCTGCTTTACTCAAAGGCTACAAATTTAAAAGTAATTGGGGGCTTCCCTGGTGGCGCAGTGGTTAGGAGTCCGCCTGCCAATGCAGGGGACACAGGTTTGAGCCCTGGTCCAGGAGGATCCCACATGCTGCAGAGCAACTGGGCCCGTGCACCACAACTGCTGAGCCTGCTCTCTGGATCCCGTGTGCCACAACTGCTGAGGCCTGCGCACCTGGAGCCCCTGCTCTGCAGCAGGAGAGCCACCGCAAGGAGAAGCCCACGTACTGCAAAGAAGAGTAGCCCCCGCTCCCAGCAACTAGAGAAAGCCCACGCACAGCAACAAAGACCCAACGCAGCCAAAAATAAAAATAAAATAACTAAATAAAAATGAAAGTAATCGGGACTTCCCGGGTGGTGCAGTGGATAAGACTCTGCGCTCCCAATGCAGGGGGCCCAGGTTCAATCCATGGTCAGGGAACTAGATCCCACGTGCATGTTGCAACTAGCATGTTGCAACTAAGAGTTCACATGCCACGACTAAGGAGCCCACGTGCCGCAACTGAGGAGCTGGCAAGCTGCAACTAAGACCCGGTGCAGCCAAATAAATAAATATCTTTTTAAAAAAGTAATCATATCAAAAAAATACCTTCACAACATCTCAACTGGCATTTGACCAAACAACTGGGCACTGTAGCCTCATCAAGTTGACATTTAAATTTTTTTTTTTTTTTTTTTTGGCTGCGCTGCACAGCTTGTGGGATCTTAGTTCCCTGACCAGCAAACCTGGGGCCAAGGCAGTGAAAGCACCGAGCCCTAACCACTGGGCCACCAGGGAATTCCTGGGAAGTCCCAACATTTAAATCTGGCCACCACACCTATTTATTTCTCTATCTAATCATCTCATTCTTGATATTCTTAACCCTGCTGAGAGATAAGAGGCAACAAGGCAGAATTTATTCCTCCTGTTTATCAGGTGAGTAGACTGACACTCTCCAGGACCAAGCCCATCACTCCATCACCTTCTAGTTAATACTCTCAGCCCTCCTTGGCCTGAGCCTCTTGTCTCATCTGCCTGGCAAAACCTCACACAACATCCGACTCTCAGTGGCACTATTACCCCCCAGGCTCACCAGGCTGTCTCTCTTTTCAGGGAAGTGCCTTTTCTCTCCTGGTAGCTTCCCAACCACCCCTGCATGCTGGGGTTAGGACCCCTCCTCTGTGGCATTGCAAACAGACCTGGCTTTGAGGGCACAAACTGTGGGTTCCCTGTATAATACCCCTAGTTCTTGTCATGGTGTTTTGGGCACATCAGGGAGCTCCTTGGACACCAGGCTGTTGAAGGCACGGATGATGGAGCCCCTGGTTGTCTCAGGGAAGGAGTCTGAGCCAGCGCTCAGGTCTCCTGACATCTGGTTCAGTACCTTGCCCTCCGGTATAGGATACACAGTCCAGTACAGCTCTTACTCCACGCAATCCAGCCCGTGTTTCCTGCACACCTCCTTTATTCCTGGCACTGTGCTAAGCACCTGACGAGCAGTTTGTCACTTTACCGTCACAGCAACGCTCTAGGACGAGCATGATTACCTACATTTGCCAGATGGCATGTTAAGGCTCAAAGAGTGTAACTCTCATAAAGTCACATGGCTCTGGAAAATGGTAGGACTAGGATTCGAACCCAGATCTACTACTGACCCGAGAGACGGAACACTCTGCCTCTCTGCAATGCCAAGAGGCCAAGCCACATCCCAACTAGGGTCTGGGAACAAAGAGATGAGGGAGACGAAGAGCCTGACTTCAGGGAAGCCCAGGTCTGGTGCAAGAAGTCAGTGTGAAAAGCTTCCTAGCCAAATAACTATCAAGGGTTCCAGGGACTCACATTTTGGGAAATTAGAGGAGATATGTCAACTGGGCTTAGCTCACTGGGCTGGGGAGGGCAGGAAGGGGGCGAAGAGGGAAGAACATTCTGGGCGCGGGGTGTGCTTGGGGAAGGAGCAATCAGGCTAGAAATCTAGGCCAGGAAAAGTTGTTTCCCACCCCTGAGCAGCTTATATTAAAACACTGGAATGGAGCCTGTAATCCAGGTGGGGTTTTCTGAGCAGGTCCCTAACATCACTTCCTCTGCCTCAGCTCAGCTCTGTAACCTGAGCCATGAGCCCTCACAGGTGGGAGGAAGCGGTCCCACCCCTGGAGCTGTTTCCTAATGAAACTGAGGGGGTGGGTGTTAGTGGCTGGTTCTGTGTGGGTAGACCTCATCCAATCAGTTGAAGGCCTTAAAAGAAAAGACTGAGGTTTCCCAAGAAGAAATTCTGTCTCAAGTCAGTAACACGGAAACCCTGTCTGAATTTCCAGCCTGCTGCCCTGCAGAATTCAGACTCAAGACTGCAACACTGGGACTTCCCTGGTGGTCCAGTGGGTAAGACTCTGCGCTCCCAATGCAGGGGGCCTGGGTTCGATCCCTGGTCGGGAAACTGGATCCCGCATGCATACCGCTACTAAGAAGTCCACGTGCTGCAACTAAGACCCGGCACAGCCAAAATAAATAAATAAATAAATAAATATTTTTTTAAAAAAAGACTGCAACATCGACCTCCAGCCTGCCCTACAGGTTTCAGACTTGCCAGCCTCCACTATCGCGGGAACCAATTCCTTAAAATCTCTCTCTGTATATATAGAGCCTACTGGCTCTCTTTTTCTGGAGAACCCTGACTATTCATTTTATCAGTCATATTACCTACATCTATAGAATATTGTCTATTGTATTTATCATAAATAAAAGTGATACTTGTGAACCTTTTGTGAGCACTTACTGTGTGCCAGGCACCTGCTAAGTTCTTCGCAGGTGTCTCATGATGCTCTTACTCATCCCAAAGCTACATGAGGTCATCTGTGATTGGTCCCATTTCACAGACGAGAGGCCCAGACAGTTCCAGTAACTTGCCCAGGGTTCTAAAGTGATAAAGCCGGGTTTGGATCCAGGTAGTTACACTGGATCCAGTGCCTATGTGGGGTGTGCTCTTATCCACCATGGAACGTGTGTGTAAAGGCATTTCGAAACAAGAGGCACGATGCAACTGACAAGTGATGTCATTTTAGCGTTACAGTTACCACTGGGATGGGCAGGGCGAAGGGGGATGGGGCAGGGTGTGAGTTCTGGCAGGAGGGTCCTAGCACCACCAGGTCCTGAAGGTGCAGCCCCTGGAAGAGCCACGAGGTGATGCCAGGCTGCACAGGCCACTCCAGGATGTGTAGTCCAGGGCTGGGAGCTGGGAGTGATTCCAGGGGTCTCCAGGCCTAGCCCTCCACAGGGCTGCTGAGCCCAGGTACCCCCTTCCTCAGGCCTCAGAGGGGTTTCTCTCCAGTCCAGGGATACCAGCGCCAGGGTCAGGGGCCTGGCCTTGGTGGTGTCCATCTGTCTGAGGTACAGTTCGGTGGTCACAGCCTGGGGACTGGGTCCAGTCCAGCTGACTGGCCAGAAGGTCAGCGCCCAGCTCCTTCCTGTGCTGCTGGTGTGGTCAGGGAAGGAGCGCCCCAGGCCATCAGGTCACCACACAACAGCTCTGGGTAATCCGCCTCCAGAAGTTGCGACGGCGGCTGCTGAGGGCCACCTTGGCCGCCTCCTGGAAGATGGTGTGGACATTCTCCTGGAGCAGAGCCGAGCACTCGAGGTAGGCCACGGCGCCCACGGCCCGTGCCATCTCCTGGCCCTAACAGGGAGAGTGGACAGGGCCGCCGTCAGGTGGGTGCTGCTGGGGCCTCATGTCCAGCCAACCCCCAGCCCCCTTGGCCATCCTAGGTGCGTCTTCCTAGGACACCCACAGCTCCTGTCCGTCCCCTGGCCTGACCAAGCCCATCGATGGCTTCATCGGGTTTCCTGCCTCAGTTCCTGGCTGGGTCTCTGCCTCTCGAGGCATCAACTAATTAACTTCCCAGCCTGACCCAGGCATGCTGCAGAGAGGGGCCTGCGGACTAAAGACCTGGGGGTCCCCCCCGGCTGTGAAGCAGGTAGGCAGGACCATCTGATGTGTACCGCACTCACTCACTCTCCATCCCACAGCTGGAAACTTCCAAGCCCGGTCGTTCTTGACCATGACTGCCTCCAAAACAACCCCTACCCTGACCCACATCCTGCGGGTGCCAGATGTCTGGCGCTGCTGAGAGGCTGGGCTGGAGCAGCGTTACCCCAGGGGTTTCCTTTCCTGGCACCCCCTACCCCCGTGCCCTGGGCTGGGTTTCCTACCCTGTGGTAGGTCACAGGTTCCAACCTATTTTTCCGTAGCTTCTTCACCAGCAACTTGTCCTTGCGCAGGTCAGTCTTGCAGCCCACAACGATGATGGGCACCTCCTTGCAGAAGTGATTCACCTCTGGGTACCACTGTGGGGAGGGAGGTGGTGAGGGGGTGTGTGTGAGCCATCAGGGGAGTGGGCCACTCTCCTGCCCTCCAGGTAGACTCCCACACAATAATCAGCAAAGCCAGTTTAGGGAGAACTACTCTGTGCCAGGCTAAGACTTTACATGTAATGAACACATTAACCCCTCAAGTCCCTATGAAGCAAGTTCTATCATCAATCCCATTGTACCGATGCACTAACTTAGGCTCAGAGACGTTATATAACTTGGCCTTGGTCACACAACTGGAAGTGGCAGAATTTGAACCCAGGGGGTGGCACCCAGAGCCCGGTTCCCACCTGCTCTAGAATCCTACCTCTGCAAGGTAAGGGGTCCCATGACCATCTCCCCAACAGAGTGAAATATATAAAGAAATCAGTGAGGCTTTAAAACTAAAGCAGCTCACAAAACGGTTGCAGCAGCTGTTTGCCTGTTGGAGGGGTCACTCCTGTCCCGTGTCAGCTGCTCTTTGGAATGTGAGGCTCCAGGGCCTGGTTATTTCAGTCTGGACTATAACCTGGGAGCCTGGAATCCAGGCCTTAGATCTCCAGCAGCGCACGCCTGCTCAGTTTCAGGAAAAATTGACATCAAACCGTCTGGCTTCTGCCGGTGTGCGGTCCCAGCAAATCCTCTGCTCCACAAAACTGCCCTTGAAAAGGGTCTCCTCCCTGACTCCACTTTGCTAAACGCAACAGGGAATCCACAGACCTCATCCTACCTGAGCCCTGACATCAGCGATCACTCCCTCCTCTGAAACCTGGTCTGCGCTTCACCCCAGGGCCGCGCTATCCTGGCTTGACCTCAGGTCTCCAGGTGACAGCCCCCCTCTCCCCCGCGCCCAGTCCACAGCTCTTCCCCACCAGCGGCTCCTAAATGGATCTGCTCAGCCCTGCCCCCTCCCAGGAAATGCAGCCTCAGACTTCTGCCTGCCTGCCTGACCCTCCACTGGGATGCCCAGCGGGCCTCCATCGCCCACCTCCCTGCCCCCAGCTTGCTCCCTCTCATCTTGGGAAATGGCAAGTCCACCTTCCAGGTGCTCTGATCAAATGTCTCTCTCCCACCCATGTCCAATCCATCTGCAAACGCTGACGGTTCGGTTCTGCCTTCCGAACAGATTCAATATCCGCTGGCCTCTCACCACCACCTCTGCTGGCACCCCGGTCCCAGCCACCACTTGCCTGGTCCTTGGTACCTAGAACAGTACCTGGCACAGAGTAAGTTCTCAATAAATGCTGCCGTCATCGTTGTGCTTATGGTCACTAATGCTGTCACTGGCTGTGCTCTGAGGAACCCTGGAGCATGCTATTCACATGCGCATGGAGGCCCTGGCAGCAGTGGGGGCAGGGCTGTGGCTGCTGGGTAGGAGCAGAGGAACTCAAGGGACCGTTTCCCTGACACCTGTGTGCAGCCTCGGGAACCTCTGAGATAACTGGGGGACATCCTGGGTGGCCGCTGGGAGCCAGCAGTCACACTGATGGAGGCTGAGAGCTGCTGGAAACTGATGGCTCACGTGACCTTGGGCAGGCCCAGGCTGGGGAGACGCAGGGGCCTCTGGGTTGCCCAGCATCTTCAGGCAGGGTCACGGTAGAAAGAGCCACAGCGTTCTGAGTCTGCAGTACAGGGCAGACAAGGAGCACTGGACCGGGAGTCAGAGGGCCAGTCCAGACCCTGCCACCAAATCCCTGTGGGACCCTGGCTAAGTCTCTCTAGGCCTCAGTTTCCCCATATTTATGCCAAAGGCACTGGACCCGATGTCATCCAGGGCCTGCCGAGCTCTGACAGTCCGCTGGGTCAAGGGTAGGGGTGAAGCAGAGTGGCCCGGCTATGGGGCTGTGCCTCTCTGCCCCCCACCCGCTGTACCCACCCGGTTAGAGATGTTGTCAAGGCTGTATGGGCTGGTGACGTCAAAGCAGAGGAGCAGGACACTGGCGTTAGGGTAGAACAGGGGCCGCAGGCGGTCGTAGTCGACTTGCCCTGGGTAGAATAGGGGTGGTCACTCCCTCCAGATTTCCTGCCCATTGTCAGCACCTCCCCAGCATCAGGGAGGTCACCCCAACCAAGATCAGGGGCGGGTGTGGGTGGGGATGATCTGGATCAGGGCCTAGATCTGTGCCTCAGGATCCAACATGTGAATGTCCCCCTCGGGGCTGTGTTCCCCTGGCTGGCCTGTGGGACGTGCCAGCCCTGGTCTGGGCGAGACCACTGCTGAGAGAGCCCCGTTCTGGAGGGAGTGGGGATGTCTGAGGCCATCAATCAGAAGCCTGCTTTGCCCTGGACTTGGGGCGGGGATGGGGGATGAGGAGAAAGAGGCAGGCGGGACCTAGGCAAAGATATCACAGCCCAACCAAGGTAAGGGGGCTGCTGGGATTCCCGGAGTTTAGCTTTGAGTTCTGATGTAGATTTGACTCTGAACCCTCTTGTGGGCTAGGTCAGGAGGCTAGAGGGCAGAGGTCACGTTCAAACAGATCTTACAGAAGCTAAAGCCAGGGTGGGCCGCTCAGGAGGCCAGAACAGTCCACCCCTTGAGAGCTAAGAGCTCCGATTCATCTCCAGGACATGGTGGGCTGCCCTGCGCTGGGGAAGCAGCAGACACAGATGCCGAAGCGAGGAGGGTTCAGGCTCCTGGGGGCCCTAATCCTGGCCAACACCTGTTCCCTGGAGACTGGTTGTCCTCCCTGGTTCGGAAGGAAAGGAGTGGGGCCCTTCCTCCCACTCTGCCCCTCCCCCAGCCTGGCACCCACCTGCTGTGTCCCAGATTTGGAGGTGCACGGGTTTGCCCTTCACGTGCACATTCACGGTGAGCTGCTCGAATGCCGTGGGGGTGTAGCTCTGAGGAAGAAGGGGTCAAGGGGGCAGCTGAGAAGGCAGCATCTGAAGCGGGTGGTCCCAGTGCCCAGGCAAGAGCCCAGGAGTGCCCACGGCACTGTCGCTCTTTGGAGTAGTTTCTGGGGGGGAGTCGGCTGGTGGGCGGAGGCCTAGAGCGGCCACTCTGTAGCTGTGCACCCTCCCAAGGCACTGAGCCTCCCTGGCCTCCTCCTCGCCTGAAGAGTGGGTCTATCAAAGCCCCCAGCGCAGCACGTTGCTGAAAGGATTCAAGGAGGCGCTTCAGGCGGAGCCCTGCGCACAGGGCCTGATAGAAAATAAGCTCTCTACACGTGCCAGGACTGTTATTTTTATCTCTTTCCTCGCCCAGACCGTCCCATTTCTGAGCCTTCCTTCCGCCGTCCCCTTCTCCTGGAATGACATTAACCTATGTTTGCTCATTGACGCACTCACTCATTCACTCATTCATAAGCACCCTCTCTGGATCTGATTCTGGACACCCAGGAGCAACTAATAAAGACTCATTGCCCGCCCTGGGGAGCTCCTAGCTTTTGGGGGTCCCTCCTTTGCCTCTCAACCTTTCACAATCCAACCGAGATGCCCCTGTTTCTGTCTCTCTTACCTGCCCTGCCTGGCCCCAGGGGGAGGTCACCCAGGCGAGAGGCCCCTCCACCCCAGGCCTGCTGAGCCTGAGCTCACCCCGTCTCTGCAAAGCCTGGATGAATGGAAGCAGGACGGGCTTTTACACAAGTGCAGGAATGAAGAGAGGGAGCTTTTACAGACGGGGTCTGAGCAACAGGGGAGAAGGTTTTCAAAACCCTGCCATGACGCAAGCCCTTTGCACCAAGGGGCGCGCTGGACCGCCTGCATCTTGGGTACCCAGGCCTTGCTCCCTTGCTCAGGGCTGGGTGGGGGGACCACAGACGGGGGGACACTGTGGGGCCCTGTGCCCTGAGGCAAGACTCTTCTCTCTGGCCTCAGTTTTGCCATCTGTAAAATGAAGGCCTTGCCAGCTCTCAGACCTTGTGTTTCTTTTAAATGAAGAGGTCTCTTGGGAATTCCCTGGCAGTCCAGTGGTTAGGACCCTGTGCTTTCTGTGCAGGTTCAAAACCTGGTCGGGGAACTAAGATCCCGCAAGCCAGGCGGTACCCAGATAAATAAATAGATAAATAAATAAATAAATAGATAAATAAATGGAGAGGTGTCTCTTGTGCCTGGAGGCAGACAGGTCCGAGGAAATCAGGGTCCCCAAACAGAAGAGGAACCTAGACAAGGCAGGTCCAGCCCTCTGGTGACAGGCATGTTCTCCCTTTCCCTTCAGAGTGTCCTTCACCATGCACTGCCCAGACTCCCCTGGTGGCGCAGTGGTTAAGAATCCGCCTGCCGATGCAGGGGACACAGGTTCAAGCCCTGGTCCAGGAAAATCCCACATGCCGCGGAGCAACTAAGCCCGTGCGCCACAACTACCGAGCCTGCGCTCTAGAACCCGTGAGCCACAACTACTGAAGCCCGTGCGCCTAGAGCCCATGCTCCGCAACAAGAGAAGCCACCGCCAGGAGAAGCCCGCGCACCACAACGAAGAGTAGCCCCCACTCGCTGCAACTAGAGAAAGCCTGTGTGCAGCAACAAAGACCCAACGCAGCCAAAAATAATAATATCAATTAATTAATTTTTAAAACACACACTGTCCATCAACTGTGAGATGCCCATTTCCGCACTGTAACCTCTCTGCAATTGGGATGGGTCTCACTCTCAAGGCTGTCTCAGGGCCCAGGAAAGTGGTGGTGAGGGACCACCCCTCCCAGCACTGCTCCTGGGCCCCAGCTGGCCTAGCCTCTCTGTGTCACTCTGTGGTGCTCCCCACACTGCCATAATTGTTGGGTTCTAACAGGCAGCATCTGGGGACCTGGAAACACATTCCTCCCCCCAGCTGAAAAAAATGTGACTGGCCAAAGGATGTGACATCAGCTCCAAAAACCACAAAGCAAGAGTCGGCTCAATGCTGCCACAGTGGAAAGAAAGGCTGACTCTGGGTTAGCAGGCCCGGCTGCTCCTGCCTCCCGCATCCAACCCCCCAGTGTTGTACCACCCCAGGGCTTTGGCGGGGGCTGGGATCAGCAGGCAGGGGGACAGGATGCTGGAAGCAGACCCATACATTGACTCCCAGGGTAACTGGGCTGAGTGGGGCACGGTGGGTGGGTGTGTCCAGCCCCTGTCCTGGTGCCGGTGAGTCTGCCTGGACAAGCAGTAGGCATGTCGGTGAAGGAGTGACAATCCACATGCTCAGGCGTCAAGGACATGCCAGGTACAACTCGGGAGCGTCTCTCAGCCTTACCTTCCACCTCACCAGCACCCTCGGGTCTCTCCACCCGGCGAGGTCGAGTGAGGGGTCGGAGGCTCACAGAGGCTGAGCAAAGTACTGAGGGCCCCAGAGTTTGTTGGAGGAGACTGAGGTGCTAAGCCAGCTGTCTGAGCGGCTGGTGTGCTCTTACCTTCCAAGGCTGAGCCCACGGGACATCCACTGTAGGGGCAAGAGCTGGGGGAAGACACGATGTCTCCCAAGAAAAACGCTGGCCACTTTTCAGTGAGTCCTTCCTGTTGCAGCTCAGAGCTGAGCCCCTGACCTGTATGAACTCTCCCATCACTGTGACCCTGGGAGGTGGGCACCACCGTTATTCCTATTACGCACGCAGTTAAGGAAACAGGCTCAGAGTGGGTAAGCGGCTTGCCCCAGGGCGCACAGCTGTAAGTCGCAAAGCCGTGATTCGAAGCCAAGGCTGTCCGTCCCACTTAGCCATGCTGTGCCACCAAGTGCTCTCTTAGGACCCGCTACGTTCCCCAGGCTGCCTAAGTCAGTCCCCGGGACACCTCCCCCAGGTAGGTGGCATTCTTGGCACTTGACAGGCGATGTCACTCCCGCGGGCAAAGTGAGAACTGCCTTGGGACCCGCTCTGCGGGGAGGCAGAACGGGCGCACGTCCCTCCCGGGGTGGGGAAGGATGCACCCAGGCCGCGGCGCCCCGCTGCGCCCGAGGGGCCGGCACTCACCTCGGGGAAGGCGCCCTCGGCGAAGACCATCAGCAGCGACGTCTTCCCGCAGCCGCCGTCGCCCACCAGGACCACCTTGACGGACCGCGCGCCGGGCGACGCCTCCTCGCCCGCGGCCTGTGCCTCCTCGCCCGCGGCCTGGACCGCCTTCATCGCGGGGCAGCGGAGGGAGGGCCGGACGCGAGCGGAGCGGCAGCCTCGGGGTAGTCGGGGCAGGAATGTGGAAGGGGCGGGGCGGGGCGGGGCGGAGCGAGGAAGTGAGGGCGGCGGCTGGCGGCTCAGGTGAGGGGCCGGGCGGATTCCGTGCCCTGGCGCCGGCTCGGCCCTGCCCCTCCCGTCCCAGGTCCCAAGTGCCAGGCGGCCCGAGGAAGACACACCTCTGTGTGGGGCGCTAGGGCACCGGAGCGGGCACCGGGACTCGGCCTCCGTCCTCAAGAGCGCACCCTGGTCTGATGGGGAGCAGACACGTAGCTGGGCAGTGACGGTGTGGACGGGGAAAGAGCAGCGTCCTGGCCCACTTCCCCGGGAGAAGGGAGGTGGGGGTCAGCCCTGCTGGCCCACCAGCTTGCTGGGGACAGGGACTGGGTACCTGGTGCCCAGTCTAGGAGGGGCACCCAGCAGGAGCTGGTGACTTTTGATGGATGAATGAATGAGTGAATGAATGAATGTGCGTTTTCCCAGGGTTCTGGAGAAGCCCTCCACACCACGGCCTCCCTGCAGGTGTTTCAGGGCAGGTGGGAAGGGGGTGATCCGGCAGGCCTTTATGCATTAGTCACTGGCACTGCCAGCTGGGCCTACCCTCCCCCAGCCAGCACCAGGAAGTCTCACTACAGGCGGGTCTCACCTCTGCCTCGGTCATGGTCTGGAGAAAGTGATGGAACCTTCCATCTGTCAAGTGCTTAGAGTAGGGTCTGGTATGTGGTTGGTGATGCCGTGTGTGAGTGATTCTTATAATTAACCAACACTGATGGCCCCCTGTGCCCAAGGACATGGGGGACCCTGAACCGTTGAAGTCAGAGTCTCCCACGGCCTAGAATGGGAGACAGGCAGGACATCACTGTGATAAGAGCTACAACAGTGGGGGGGGGACAGGCAGCGGATGGGAGTCGGGAAGAGGGGCTCCTCACCGGGGTTGGGGGTGGTCAGGAAACCCTTCTGAGTAAAGGGGCCGGAGTCTGCAGGAAAAAGTGAGACACAGTTAGATGGTGGAAGGAAAAAGTGTTCCAAACGGAGGCAACAGCACGTGCAAGGTATGGAGGTAAGGGGGAGGGGGGGGATCCTTTGCCGGGGATTGGGGGGCGTGGTGTGGTTCTTCCCTGTGATGATGGTGAGGTTGGTTTGGGGAGCTGGTGCAGGGGGTGAGGCTGAGGGTTAATTAGGGCCTGGAGAGTGGAGCACTTTGGATGCCAGGAATAAAGACAGAATTGAACTGGAAACTCACTGTCACCTGACCTCCCACCCCTGTTAGTAGCCAGAGTCAAAACATGTATTTAAAAAAGGGCACAAGGGCCCCCCAGATCTTGGACTGTTTTCACTGAAGCTCAGACAAACAGAGGGCAGAAGTCTTGGGGTTTCACACCCTTCCCCACACAGGTCATGACATCATTCCTCATGGAGTTCCAAGCCAGGCAGGTGAAAAACCACCCTCAGCACCCTTTAAACCTCACTGTGGCCCAAAGAGGCAGCCAGGGCAAGAGTCACGGCCCCTACTGCACAGAGGCAGAGCCCAGACCCCTGACTCCCATTCCAGGCTCACCCAGGGCCACAGTCAACAGGCTGAATGAAGCCTCACCTGGATGGAGGGAGTGCCCCAGGACATCCTCACCCTTTAGGCCCCTTCCTCCCCGGAACCACCAAAGGGCTGGGCAGTGACCTGGCACCAGGCTGGGTGTGTAGCCACTGATCAGGGCTCCCCGCCCCAAGGAGTGGTGGGGAGGGACCCCATCCCCCAACAATCAGCTGTCAGCTTCGTCATCCCCTAGTCTCTCCACTAACTGCTGTCATCAGGCTTTGGGTGGCAAGGCTGGGAGGCAGGTGGGGCCAGACCAGGGGTGGAGGGAGCTGAGAGTCAGACAGAGGCTTTTGGCCTTGGTTGCTATGGGGATAATCACTCTAATGACACTCCTGATGTGCGTCATGCTTTAGAGTTTCACTGAACATTTCCTAATAGTAACAGCACCCAGTAATGGATTGCCAACCGTGTGGAGGCACTGTCCCCTAGCAGGTGGGAAGTGTTAGCCCTAGTTTACAGATGGGACACTTGAGGCCCAGAGAGGTTTAAGCTCTTGTCTAAGATCCACAGCTAGCAAGAGGCAGAGCTCTGAGTTTGAACCTAGGTCTGGTGACAAAGCTGGGCTTTGTCAACATCACACCTCGTGTGCGTTATTTCATTTAGTGCTCAGACTGTGAGCTGGGCAGAGTGGGTGATCGGGAGCTGAGGCTCAGAGAAAGGCATTGGCTTGTGTCAGGCTAGCACGACCCAGAGCCAGGATTTCAGCCCAGGTCTCCTGATGTTAAACCCAGCCTCACTCCCACTCTGTGCTCCTGATTCTGCAAAAGGGAGATTAGTCACTGGGCTGGGGAAATCTGCCTTGGGTGGCAGGGAATTTCTCCACATCTCAGACATTGCCAGGCCCTGGACGGCACCGTTTTCCTGGAGTTTATTTTGGAGTGGGGAGGCGGCTCAAGTCACAGTCTGCCTGGTCAGGGTACTGTTTACTGTCTTACTGTTTTCTGTGGCTGCTGGTCACTACCAGCTTGTGGGTGACTCACCCCCTTGAGGCCCCACCAGTCCCAGGTCCAGAGTCCTTCAGCACCCTGCTCAGCAGGTCACTGCCCTGCAGACCCCAGGCCCTCGGCCTGAGGTGGAATCCCTTCCTTCAGATGCAGGTGGCCAGGCAGGCTCTTCCAGCCCCCAGCCAAGCCTTGAGCACCTCCGGGGCAAGAGCCGAGTCCCACCCATCTCTGTATCCCAGACAGGAGTGCCTGTCCCAGGCTGGCATCCAGCTGTGGCTCAGGATGTTATGTCCAGTTCACTGGCTGGACAAACAAGGAAAAGGAAGGAAAATGAAGGAGCAAGGGAAAGAGAAAGGAAGGAAGATGGGCTGCCTCAAAAGCATTTACAAACTGAAGAAATAAAGGAGCAACACT
>RJWK010053167.1:0-15384 GCA_004363435.1 Platanista minor
GGGACTTCTCTGGTGGCACAGTGGTTAAGAATCTGCCTGCCAATTCAGGGGACACGGGTTCGAGCCCTGGTCCGGGAAGATCCCGCATGCTGCGGAGCAGCTAAGCCAGTGCTCCCCAACTACTGAGCCTGAGCTCTAGAGCCCGAGAGCCACAACTACTGAGCCAGCGTGCCACGACTACTGAAGCGTGCACACCTAGAGCCTGTGCTCCACAACAAGAGAAGCCACTGCAATGAGAAGCCTGCGGCCCGCAACCAAGAGTAGCCCCCGCTGGCCACCACTAGAGAAAGCCCGGCACAGCAATGAAGACCCAACACAGCCAAAAATAAAATTTAAAAAAAATAAAAAAGGAAGAAGATGGTGAAGAGACATCTTTAAAGTGCTTAAAAAAAAACAACCCACAAAACTGACAGCCTAGTATTCCTTAACTAGGAAAATGCCTTTCAGAAATGGGAGCAAAATACTTTTTGAATAAGCTAATAATGCCAAAATCATTTGTTGCCAGCAGACCCACACAAGAAATGTTAAAGGAAGTTTTCCAGGCAGAAGGAAGATTATTTAAGATGGACATCTGGATCTTTGCAAAGGATTAAAAAGTACTGGAAGTGGTAGATGTGGGGGCAAATATACAGAAATTTATTCTTATTTTTTTAATCCTTTTAAAAGACGATTGAACTGAGAGTGACTGCCAACAGGTATAGGGTTTCTTTTGGGGTGATGGAACTGTTTTGGAATTAGAGAGTAGCTAAAAAACGATGCTCTGTTTTTAAAGCAAAAATAATGACATATTATAGGTTTTACAACATGTAGAAATAAAACAATTGACAACAGCGCAAAAGTTGGGAGGGAGGTAAATGGAAGCATACAGTTGTAAAGTTCTTACATTATACATGAAGAGGTATACCATAGGAAAGTAGAATGAGAAGTTGAATACGTATAATGTAAAGCTTAGAGCAACCACTAGAAAAATTAAACAAGTATAGCTAGTTAACTAATTGGGGAGATAGGATCCTAAAAAATACTCGGTTAATCCGAAAGAAGGCAGGAATTGAGGAGAAAAGGAACCAAGCACAAATGGGACAAATAGAAAACAGCAAGATGGTAGACTTAAACCCAGCCGTATTGGTCTGTCATTACATTCAGTGTAAATGGTCTTGAAAATTTTATTCTGGTTTTTTAAAAATTTGCAAAGTAAAGAAGATAAATATTAGCTCCAGTATCACCACGATTAACATTTTTAGTGCACTTCCTTCCAGTTGATTTTTGTCTATACATATGTATGTGTATACATAGGTACATGTATATATGTATATTCATACAAATGTTTATGTATACACATAAATATGTGCTTTTTTTGAGAAACAAAGTTGAGACTGTGCTCTTTGTTTTCATTTAATTTTGAATTGTAAGCATTTTGACATGTAATAAAATATTTGAAAACAGCTTTTGATATCTGCATAGTATTCCACTGAATGGCCAAAATGTGATTTGTTTCATCCTAGATTGTTTGCCATGTAGTTTTTTTTTTTTTTTGGCTGTGGTGCACGGCATGTGGGATCTTAGTTCCCCAACCAGAGATCAAACCCGCGCCCCCTGCATTGGAAGTGCAAATCTTAACTCCTGGACTGGCAGGGAAGTCCTAGGTTGTTTTTTAATTTGCCATTTTAAATAATGCTGTGATGAGCACTCTGGTACACTTTTACATAAATCTTTACCTCCTTGGTTACTTTCTAGGCTATATTCCTGGAAGTGGAATTGTCAGATTTATCTCTAGAAAATTTTACCAATTTATGTTCCCTCTATAGCATATAGGAGTGCCAATTTAACCTCATCCTTGTCCACATGTAATATTAGTTAAACATTGCCAATCAGATTTTTTTTTTAATTGTAGGTAACTTGACTTCCACTCTGAATGCTTATAGGATACTTTATCTTTGAAGTTTGAAATTCTACCAGAATGTTTTTGTATTAAATTTAGCTAGAAGACAAAATGTGGTCATTTTTCCTTCTCCTTCCTTCTTTTCTTCCTTTCTCTCTTCTTCAACAGTAGAGTTTTCATTTCTTTGGTTATTGCTTCAGCCTCATTTGTTCCAGAATGTGAACTTTTCCATGTCTATCTTGTTCACTGTTGTCTCCTCAGTGCCTGCCTACAGTATACTAACTGCTCAATAAATTTGTAGAAGAATAAATACTGTTTTTCTTTCTACAACTCTTATTATTGGTAAGGTTGATCTGTATAATTCTGACTTTTTTTCTTTCATTTTATTGATCTGTTTTGTCTTTTTGATTAGAGTTGTGGGATAATTTATCCATTTATTTTATTATGTCACTGATTTTCATTTGGTAATACTTCATCTGCCATTCACTGCTTCTATTGTTATTTCAAATTTGGCAAATCATGTTTTTCATCTTGGAAAATCTTTACATCTCTGTGAAATCTTTCCTCATCTTAGATTATTCCCACTTTGTGAGGATTTACATAGGCAGAATTCTCTCAGATTCTTTTAATTAATTAATTAATTTATTTATTTTTGGCTGCGTTGGGTCTTTGTTGCTGCATGTGGGCTTTCTCTAGTTGTGTTGAGTGGGGGCTACTCTTCATTGTGGTGTGCAGGCTTCTCATTGCTGTGGCTTCTCTTGTTGTGGAGCACGGGCTGTAGGCATGCAGGCTCAGTAGTTGTGGCTCGCAGGCTCTAGAGCGCAGGCTCAGTAGCAGTGGCGTGTGGGCTTAGGTGTTCCGCAGCATGTGGGATCTTCCCCAACCAGGGCTCGAACTCGTGTCCCCTGCATTGGCAGGTGGATTCTTAACCACCACACCACCAGGGAAGCCCCTCAAATTCTTTTAAAACATTAAGTACTCTGCATTTTATTATTTTCTCCTCAATTTATACCAGCTTTTTGAGACTCAGTTTTTTATATCTTTTTTTCAGCTCTAGGGAATTTAAACTTCAATGGGAAATAAAAGAAAATAGAATGTCGATTTGCTGATTAGTTTTATCATTTTTTCCTTTACTTCAACTGCCTCAGCACAATTTAAATGTGGTATCACAAGATTTTTAGTAGTAGAAATTTAGGCTCAAGAGTTCTTACTTGCAAATATTCCCATGTGGGGTTTCCCTGGTGGTGCAGTGGTTGAGAGTCCGCCTGCCGATGCAGGGGACATGGGTTTGCGCCCCAGTCCGGGAAGATCCCACATGCCGCAGAGCGGCTGGGCCCGTGAGCCGTGGCCGCTGAGCCTGTGCGTCCGAAGCCTGTGCTCCGCAACGGGAGAGGCCACAACAGAGGCCTGCGTACTAAAAAAAAAAAAAAAAAAAAAAAGACATCCTAGATAAGTAAAAAAGAGCATTCACTACTAGTAGACTACTACTCACTAAAGGAAATTAAAGAAATTGTGAACAAAGAAATTGGTAGCCATACAGGTAAATCTAAAACACCATCTGTAAAAAGGATAATAACACCTAATTTGTGTGCTTAAAAAAAGGTAAAACTAGGGCTTCCCTGGTGGCGCAGTGGTTGAGAGTCCGCCTGCCGATGCAGGGGACACGGGTTTGTGCCCCGGTCCGGGAGGATCCCACGTGCCGCGGAGCGGCTGGGCCCGTGAGCCGTGGCCGCCAAGCCTGTGCGTCCGGAGCCTGTGCGTCCAGAGCCTGTGCTTCGCAACAGGAGAGGCCACAACAGTTAGAGGCCCGCGTACTGCAAAAAAAAAAAAAAAAAAAAAAAAGGCTACAGCAAATATTCCCATTTGGGAGTGTTCTAGAAAACACCTACTTTTTGAGCTATTTTTTGAGACCTTCAAAGGTAGAGAACTGGATCAAAGAAACAAGTAATCAAAGAAAGTTTGAATACAAACTACCTATTTTTGAGAAGACCACATATTTAGAACTTGAAAGAGTTGGAGTTATTCCTTTTCTTAATTACATACACTTTGGAATTTGACCCTGGGGACCCCGTGGTGAATAAGAGTTCTGCTCTCAAGGAGTCCATCACCTTTGTCTGGCATTAGACAGAAGGGTGGTGGTGGTGGTGGTGGTGGTGTAGGTGTACCAGATGGTGAGGCAGATCCGTAATTCTTGGTTTCCATTTTCTGCTGAGAGAGGCCAGGAGAGCTTTGAGATTGCATTTTGGAGTAATAGACTCGAACCTGGGATGAGTAAAAAAATTAAAATTAATAGTTAAGGGTGTTTTTTTTTCTAGTAGTGTGAGTCGTCACGTAGGGGTAGAAAATGACAGTAATGTATTGATTCGATAAAAGGTGATTTGAAGGGAAATGGGACTGAGCAACCAAGTGCTTGACAATCAAACTCAGTTTTGTGCATATAACTGCTAGACTCCTCATTACTTTTCATATTTAATGTGAAATTAATTACCAGAATCTCAAGTTAAAATGGAAGTTTAAAATGTTTTTCCTCATACGTGAAAACTATTCATGGTAGCAGTCTTTCTGATGGCCTCTGGCATCCTCTTTCCCAACACTGATTACTGCCTTGAAAGAATGGCTTAGATTTGCTTGCACATTACAGAATGAACCTCAGAAGACCCTCCTAGTGTTCAGTTGTAGTGACTGGCAGATATGCCACTGTGAATACTACTGGTTTTGTTTTTTGTTTTGTATTTTAATCGTAGTGGAAAGGTCTAATATTCTCATCAATACTAGCTGGCTAATGATCTGCAGATCTCCCAACCAGGTGTTTAATTGGTTTTCAAGTTGAAATATACATAAACTTCAGGGAGTCTGACGTTAAAAATCACAACACTTTGATATTTCCAAAGACAATTTTCTTCAGTTTGTTAAACTCTAAACTAGATAAGTTTTGTTCTTAAGGGAATATTCCTTGTTTTTTTTGTTTTTTCCTATCAGAGACAACAGTTTCAATGGATAGGACACTGGATTAAATATGAAAATGTGCTCTAGTCTGAGCTTTCATTATTTACTGTGAAAACAAGCAATCAATATGTGAGGCCTGTTAACTCCTCAGCTACCTGGGGGCATGAGTACTCGGCATATAAATACCGACAACTGGTTAAGATGTTTTCCTAGACCTGTCAGATTTCTAGATACTAAAAAATTTAGGTTTACTTCACAAAATCTCAATAAAGATGTGTTCAGGATTTACGTGAATTTACCCTCCCGACACAAACTCAGGATACAAGTTTGGATTCACTGTTTGAGGCTAGCCCAGTGTTTCTCAAACTGTGTTGAAGGAAGAGTGAAATTTCCAGTCCATTATGGACGGGTATGTTTACAAAATGCATTATTAACAAATAGGTGAAAACAACAGATATGCTAAATACGAGCTCAAGTAGTTTAGTCATCTCACAAAATTACATTTTACTGATTAATATAATCAGTAAAATAACAGTAGAACACAAAGAGTTACAAAAACTGTAAAAAAAACCCAAAACCCACTATGTATGTATAGTCAATTACTAGGGTGAATTTCTCTGCTATATTCTTAATGTAATTTTGTGATTGTAACTAAAGTTATGCAATAGCAATTAGGTGTTTGAAACACCTAACATACACTTGAACAAACACTGTTTTATCACTACTTAAAGTTTTGATGTGACAGGCTCACTTGTTGCTTGTTAACTTACCTAGGTTGGATGGAAGACAGCACTACTTTCAGGTAATAACATAGCTAAACTGTTGCTGTGCTTTGATTTAGTAATACTCAAGTAGAGAAACTATCTTTACTGAGTTATGCTGTTGGGATTGGAAGAAGAGATACTAAAGGCAATTTCCTCAAGTTCAGTATATTCATTTAGAATTTTATTCAAAAAAAGTGGTGCTGTAGTCTCAAATGTATCCTTTACCATTGAACAGTAGCCAATTCCAACAGTTTATATAGTGAATAGTTATATTATCTTTAAATGAAAGAAATGGATTTAGTTCTATTACATTTACTATCTGTGAATCTCATTTGGTTGGAAAATTAAATTTCAAAATGGTCTATGACATTTATGAGGTATATGGTGGTAATCTTGTAGAAACTGTTCTTTCAAGTTTCCAATTTTTGTTTTTCCCTTTAATCTTTCCCGTCACTGAAAAGCACCCGTTATTTCTTCCTTGTGAGAAAGTCTTAAGGTTGTTAAAAGTACTGAAAATATTAGACAAATTGGTTATCCAATTTACATCTTTTAAAGTTGGAAGCAACCTGTGTTTTGTCTTGTAGAAACACTAAGAGTGTGTTCTATAATTCCAGTTTACCCCCTTAAAACCATTGTTTTAACATTGACATTGTTTTAATGTTTAATTCATTAGCAGTCGTTTATGATACTTCTTTATTATTATATAATAATGAGAATGATCTCTAACTTAATGCTTTAGCATTAACAGTTTAATGATTTTTATTGTGACACTAAACATGCTGTTTAGTTCAGCTGACTTTTTTTGTATGAAGACTTTGTCAACAAAAGAAGCACTGTGTTGATTTACTTTCTGGTGCTCCTCCTTAAATCTGGGGAATTTCTCCAGAATGTTTTCTTGTCTTTGCAGCTGTGCCTTCAGAACATTCTTATCTACGAAACTCCAGACAACCTTTGCTGATGATGTAATTCTTTATAGTTTTCCAGAGCGGATTGTGTTTGTTGGCTATAAAACCGAGAACAAGAGTTCTTCCTCCATAGCACCATCATGTTCAAATAGCAGTACCTATGCGCTTGTCAAGGGGCAATGAAAAATACTTTGCAAGTTGGTCTTCCATGTCACTACTTTCTAAATGTGGTGAGCTGTGCTATCATTGGAAAGTGCAGATTGACCCAGTATTTCCAAGCAAATATCTTTGATGTACTTGTTCACTTGTCTCTTAACAATTGTATTTAGCACTTTAGTCTTGCAATCCAAAGTGCAAGGATAGGAAGCCTGTAAAACCAACATTTATCGATGAAATACTGAATATCTGCTTCCATTAGCCTTTTTAATTCAGTGCTTTTTCTTTCAAAGGATTCTTTTGTCTGTGAGCTTATTTTTGTGTACATTTTGTAAGTGAATGCTCCTTAAATTTTGATGTTTTTGTTGCTCCATTAACTAGTATATCTCTGCAGTTAACACACTGATGTTAGCACTTCACCATCAATTATGGCTACAAAACTGAACTCGGTATATAAGGGATCATACTCCTGAATGAAAGAAGGCCTCTTTGGTCTTCATCTGTTTGGAATCACTTCCTTTACCCTTATTCAGTTTACTACTGCTGGTGCATTCACAAAAGGTGTGTCTTTTCCACTAAAACAACGCTGAAAAATCCACTGAAGCTTGTTTGTCCCCATGTAAATTTGGTTAAAAATAATATAAATTTCACTTCTCTCATTTAGCTAATGATATTAAATTATAAATTAAAAACAGGCATGATTAAGATTAAAATGTTTGTAAAATTAACTAGTTATTAAAAATGAGTAAACCTGTGGGGGTTTTTTTTGTGTTTTTTAGATGTGTGTGTGTTTTTTTAAAATAAATTTATTTATTTATTTATTTTGGGCTGTGTTGGGTGTTTGTTGCTGTGTGTGGATTTTCTCCAGTTGTGGCGAGCGGGGGCTACTCTTCGTTGCGGTGCGGGGGCTTCTCATTGCGGTGGCTTCTCTTGTTGCGGAACACGGGCTCTAGGCGTGCGGGTTTCAGTAGTTGTGGTACGTGGGCTCAGTAGTTGTGGCTCACGAGCCCTAGAGCACAGGCTCATTAGTTGTGGCGCACGGGCTTAGTTGCTCCACGGCATAGGGGATCTTCCCGGCCCAGGGCTCGAACCTGTGTCCCCTGCATTGGCAGGTGGATTCTTAACCACTGCACCACCAGGGAAGCCCCAAACCTGTGTTTTTTCTCAGATTTTTATACACCTTTAGGTAGTTGACAAAATAACCTTAAAATATTACATGTAACTTTGTTCTACTATGCCTCACTAGCACGTCATGCCAGATGCAATTCACTATTGAATTGATAAGTTTGATAACACTTGGATCTATCTGTATGCTCTTCAACAAGACAAATCCACTAATCATGTGCTTTGATGTCATGGCAATGTCAAATGTCTGTAAAAGCTTCCAAGTGCTTAGTTTCAGTTTCTGAACTGATCTCATTACGGTTCTATAACGAATAGTTCATAGACCATGACTGGTGTGTGATCCACGCTTTCAGTGGCAGTGGACTACCAATAGAGTAGTGCTTTATGTGCACTGGTACTTAAATCTATCGGAAATAATCAGTTTCACTGCATCTTTTAAAAGGATTTATTTGATACCTATTACATGACACAACAGAGCAAATTACACACTATTGAGACATAATTCCATAATAAAATAATATTAAGGTAAAAGAATATCTTATTAGAAACAATAAGAAATCCCATACTTATATTTAGTCATTACTATAATTTTCAAGTATTTGCCAGTGCTTTTGTGAAAAAATGTGCAGGCATCTACTGTTTTAACTGGAATTTCAGAACATTTAAAGTAGATGTGAGCTGTTCTTAAATGTTTGTGAGATGTGAATTTGCAAATGTTAACTTATTAGTGATGGTGCAGCTGTACAGTATTGTTTCTTCCCCAAGAAGCCATCAAGAAAAAACCACTGTGTGGTGTTACTTGTGGCTCTTTCCAAGATCACAGTGCTTACAGCTGACACTTTTCAGTGCATACTTACCCCCATGTTTCTGAACTAGCACCACTGGGTATCTTCTGATTTATGTAATGGATGAGAATGTGTGATGAAATGTGTAAGAGTAACCCAACATTTTGTTATGAAAATTTTCAAGCATACAGAAAAGTTTAAAGAATTTTATAGAGTGCCTGTATACCCACCACGTAGATTCTACCTTTAACATTTTACTATACTTGCATTATTACGTGCCTATACAAGTATCTATACCTCTATCCAACTATCACTAAAAACTTTCTCCTAAAAACGTCAGCATACATATCATTAACTAGAGTTCATTGTTTGTTTACAGTCTGTTTTCTTTTGAGCTAAAATATACATACAATGCAATATACCGATTACAAGTGTATGTTCTCTGAGTTTTACCAAATCATGCACCTATGTAAGCCAAAACTCTGTCAAGACATAGGGCGATTGTATTCATTTAGGGGCAGTTTTCCCTCCAAGGGGACATTGGACAATGTCTGGAGCTATTTTTGGTTGTCCAAGCTTGGCAGGGTAAGGATGGGGTAGTGCTGACATCTAGTGGGTAGAGTCTAGTTACAGTTCTTTGTCTATAGTGCCACTTTTGAGAAATCTTGATGTAGAGCATTACCATCACCCTGGAAAGTTTCATCATTTCTCTGGCCAGTCAATCCCCCCCTTACCCCACAACGTTCCAGAGATAACCATTGGTGTGGGGTTTTTTTTCTACTATAGTTTTGCTTGTTCTAGAATATCATATAAATGGGATCATACATTATATACTTCAGGGCAGTCTTGTCTAAAAAAACCAAAACAAAACATGGCCTATAACTCATCAGGGGAGGCAGTTTTTTCCCTATTAACTATAAAAGAAATGTCTTGCAGGGTTTCACATGAAGGACACAGAGACATGTAGACAATGTTTTCAGCAGCATTCCTATAGGAAACAAAGTACAGGTATTCCCTCAGTATCCACAGGGGATTGGCTCCAGGACCTGCTGTGGATACTAAAATCCACAGATGCTCAAGGCCCACAGTCAGCTCTCTCTCTATTCATGGTTCCACGTCCTTGGATTCAACCAATCTCAGATCATGTAGTACTGTATGTATTTATTGAAAAAAATCCGCATATAAGTGGACCTATGTAGTTCAAACCTGTGTTATTCAAGGGTCAATTGTAAAGGAGTTCAGTCATATGACTGTTTCCTTTAGGAATTACCAAGACATAATGCCAACGTGAAACTCAGTGCAAGCAGCTTTACATAGAGACAATATTGTCCAAAAGCATAGATTTCTGATGTTCCAAGTTGATTTCAAATTAAAATCCATAGCTGAATGTTTGGGGTGATCTTCAAACACTCCCCACAAAGGGTACTTTTTGCAGCCAGGATTTGATAAGACATGTACAGTATCCATTTCAAGGTCTATACAGAGTGCAGATAACATGGTGCCAGTTAAGGGGAAATCTACCAACTTTGGAGAACAAAGAAGAAGAAACTTGCCTTGCCTTAGTGTTGGCTATGCAGTTTTTTCCTTGAAGGTGGTATTTGAGAATATCTGAAGGCAAAGAAAGATTCTTTAAAAACCAAAACAAAGAGCATAGTTTTTTTCATTCCAGCGGAAGCTCAGGTTCCCAAGTTAACCACCACTTTTTCATCCTTGACAGCTCTGATGACTAATAGTCATGTTTATTAGTCATTGATTGATGAATTGATTCATTTATATCAAAAGTTACTTGGTGATGTCATTTCAGTCTCATGACTTTGAATACCACCTATATGCTGACAACTCCCAAATTTCTTAAACTATAAACTCATAAATCCAATTGCCTACCTGACATCTCTACTTGGATATATAAAAGGCAATTCAAACTTGATGTTTCTAGAACTGGATTCTCTCTCTTCTCATTTCCCTAAAGTCTTCTCTTTCACATCTCAAAAGAGCCAGATTTCTAGCGGCTCAAGTCAAAATCTTCGTATCATCTTCTTCAATCTTCTTAGACCATTTTCATTGTCTCACACTGCACAACCAGTCTGTGAGCAAGTCCTGGTGGCTGTGTCTTCAAAATTTATCCTGGGAATAACCGCTTTTCGCCGTCATCTCCACTGCCGTCATCTGCCACCATAATCTCTTTCTGGGATTATTGCAGTAATCTCATAAGTGGACTCCTTATTTCCAGCCTTCTCCCTCATAGACTGTTTTAGATACAGCAGTCAGAGTGATCCTTTAAAAATATAAACAGTGGCTAAACCTGCAAATTAGCTTCCTGTTTCATTCAGAGTAAGAGTCAAAGTCATAATAATGGCCTAAACACCCTACATGATCTTCTGTGACCCTTGCCCTGGTTTTTTTTTTTTTTTTTTTTACTTTATCTCCTATTACCTTCTTTCATTTGCTCACTCTGTTCCATCCATACTTCCTGACTATTCTTCAGACCTGCCAGGTGGGCATGGTTTGCTTTTTCACCTCAGGGAGGCTTTTCCTGACCCCCCTGACTTCACAATTTAAATGTAAAGTGTAAATTGCAGTTCTTTCAGCCCTAAACTCATCTCGACTTTGTTTCTGTTTATCCCCATCTGGCATAGTATATATTTTACTTGTTTACTTGTCTCTCCTTCCATGAGAATGTAAACTCCATGAGGACATAGAATTTTGTCTGTTTTGCTTATTGTATTCTGGACACCTAAAACAGTACCAAGCACATGGTGGGCATTCAGTATTTGTGGAAATGAGTGTTGAGTGCCTACCCTGTGGCATGCTGTACACTGTGCTAGACCTTGGGTAGTCAGTAGTGAGTGATCCCTCTCCTCATGGAGTATGGAGCATAGACCAGTACAGCAACACAGTAATTAGCACATAAATGTATGTACAGAATCTGAGATAAAAGCTCCCCAGGAAAGGAGCTTGGTTGTAGGAGAGTATAAAACCCAGGAAGCTGACAAGAGAGGTGGGGAGGCGCTTCCCTGGTCGAGTGTCGAAAGCTGGGGTCTGAAAGATGAAATTTAAGTAGTTTCTGTTAAGTGGCTTACCCTTTCTCATTCCTGAAACTGTTTTCCTCTTTTTTTAATTAAAGATGGGCCTTTATAGGCATTGATCCCTTTTATTAATCTTTGGTTTGTGCCATTATACTTGCTTCCTATTTCATTGACTACTTATCTTACATTTATTAGTTTCCTCCACTTTGGGGAGGTTTAATTTGCTGTTATTTTTCTAACTTTCTGAGATTAATAATTATATCACTAATGCATGCAGTTATGGTTATAAATTCCCTTTAAACAATGTTAGCTAAAACCCACAACTGTTGGTAGTGATATTCTTAGTAGGTATTTTAACAGACTTTTTATTACCTGGTCAGTTTAATTACTGATATATTTGGATTTAAATAACATCTAACAATTTCTATTTCTCCCACCAGTTGTGTTTATTTTTCTTTCTTGTCTTCTCTTGGATTAATCAAACATTTTTATTATTCCATTTCCCCACTGTGTTATCTTATTCATATACATTCATTAATATCCTTTTAGTCACTACCCTACAGATTATACCATGCATCTTTGGATTATTGAGGTCTAGTATAAATTAGTAGTTTTATCACTTCTCTGTCAGTGCATGGACCTTGGAATATTTATGCTTCATCTACCACAATTCTACCTTTTATGTTGTTATTGTCATTTAATTCTACATATCTGTGACCCCACAAGATACTAACATTGTTTTGTATAGTCCATATTCATTTAGCTCTTCCCTCATATTTCTCCTTTTTGTCTTCATTCTTCCAGTTTGCAGTGCTTCTGTCTGGGGTCATATTTCTTTTGCCTGAAGAACTGTTTTTAGTGTGGGTCTTCTAGTGAACACATTCAGTTTTTACTCATATGAGAAAGTATTTTCCCTTCATTTTCAAATGATATTTAGACTTGATATAGAATTGTAGGTTGGCAGTTCATTCATTGTCTTTTGGCTTCCCTTTCTGTTGGTGTTCGCTGTCAGTCTTATTGTTGCTAATTTAAGAGTAATGTGTCCTTTTATGCCCCCCAGCCCCACCCTGGCTGCTTTTTAAGATGTCTAATTTTCTTTTGTTTTCTGGAGTTTTACTATGATATTCCTGTGTGTGTTTTTCTTTAGATGTGCTGTTTGGGATTCAGCACCTCTTGAATCTATGGCTTGGTATTTGTCTTCAGTTTTGTAAAATTCTTAACCATTATCTATTTCTTCAAATATTGTTTCTGTCCTGTTTTTTCCTCTGTTTCTGGTGACAACAAAGTGGAAGGTTTGATCATGGGAATGGATGACTGACTTGGAATTACTAAGTGGGTAATTGATGTGGTTGGCTGGTTCATCTGTGTGATGTTGAAGTCTCAAAAAGACTATGGTAGCTGGGGAGGAAAGAAAGCCTATGAAACAGGAGCCAAAGGCTTCCTTGAATATAAGGGTGTGAGAGTATGACTGTCAATGTGATTACAAGGTTGGTAGGTGGCAACAGTGAGAGTGGTGGCTGGGCTTGTATATTGAAACACAACTGCAAGGAGCAGGGAGTTTTGCAAGAGGGAAAGAGAGGTAAAGACTTGAAAGCAAAAATGAGAAGGAAGGAGAATATTTTCCTTCCTGGCTCTGACAAATGCGTATGAGACACAAACATGTCAGCATGTGAATGGGCTGTGAAGGAATTCATGTTGTCAGAGAGCTAAAGAAGGCAGAAGAGGGTTTTTTAAAAGTGAAGAGCTGATGGATGGGTCAGTGAACAGGATTTCAGAAGATATAACTCAGAGGTTTGGGAGGTAGGGGAGAAGAATGAGATACTAGATTTTAATGGGAAGTACAGAGCAGTGTGAGATTCATGTGAAGATGCCTGATTTAGGAAGTCTGACCTTCTGGCAGTGACAGGTAAAAGGGATGACGTGAGGCATAATGAGAAGGGTCCTGATAGTTTCTGAGATAAAGATGGCCTACCAGATTTCCTCTCCTGATTATGAAGCCTTCCCCTTCAGGTATGGGGAAATGAGGTGGTGCCTTCCTAGAGCTTCAGTGTATTGGTTCTTATGAGCTTATTGGATAGGGTGACTTAGCGAGGGCAGGCTTCCCAGTGGAGACTCAATGGTCTAATATCTTCATTCGTGGCTTACTGAGTCTGGAAATAGCTTCTCAAGGCTTTTCAGAGTTTTGAGATTTGAAACCCAAAGCAAGGCCCTTGACCATGACAAATGCACCAAGCTAAATAGCGATTTGTGAGACCTCTGATGGCCTCACAATTGGTATTTTTCTTTTCTTTTTTTTGGTTAGTTTTTACCCTCTGTTAGTCTGGACAGTCTATCTTTATATTCTGTAACTGCATAATCTTTATCAGTAGTGACATTATTCTGGTCAAATACAAAGATTGGCTGACTTTTTCTTTTTTTTTTAACTGTAGGTCCTTGTTGGTTATCTGTTTTAAATATAGCAGTGTGAACATGTCAGTCCCAAACTCTCAATCTATCCCTCCCCCGCAACCTTCCCCACTGGTAACCATAAGTTCATTCTCTAAGTCTGTGAGTCTGTTTCTGTTTTGTAAATAAGTTCATTTGTATAATTTTTTTAATTTTTTTTTTTTTAGATTATGATATTTGTCTTTCACTGTGGCTGACTTTTTCTTTAAAGGGCCAGATAGCAATTATTTGAGGTTTTGTGGGCCACATGATCTGTCCCAATTAACTTGACTCCCTGAGCCCCATCCTATTCGTGGCTGTAGTTTTTAGAACCGCACTTCTAAATCCACATTTTAGACCGATTTATAATCCTTCAGATTTTTCTTTATGGCTGCTTATTAAACACAGTTATGTGTGTGGCTCAGAGACATGAAAGCTCAAAATGTCAAAACTCAACTCCGTCCTCCATCATTCTTCCTCCTGTGTTTGTCTCATGAATGTCCTCACCATCTACCCAGTCATCCTGGAAACTTGGGAGTCAGTCATCCTTCCTCCATAATTCAGTACATTATCCAATCCTCTCAATTTTACTTCCTAACGATCTTTTGGATCCATCTTTAGTACTCTTACTTCTAGTTCAGACCTTCATATTTCCCCTGAATTATTACAGTAGTTTACAAATTGGTCTCACTGTTTCGAATTCTGACCCCTTGGATCAGTCTGTGCTATATACCAGTGCCACAATCCCTTGTTAACTCTCTCAGGCAGAATTAAACCTTCACTTAGGAACATAGGTACTTTACAGTGTTTATTAGTTTGCATTATGTATCTGGATGTCATTTTTCTCTCTGTTCTTTAAGACAAAGCTTCTTGAGGGTATGGACTGTGCTTCATGCATTTATATGTCCAACTTCACAGCCTTACTGCTTCAAACACCTTCTGCTTTGATAAATTTGATAAAATTTGAATAAGTGAATTTTAGATTTCTGGATAAACATAATGGATTTTATGCATGTGTTTATCTCTACACCCTCAGGAAATTCCAAGGAAATGAGAGTAAAGGAGTAAAAGAAATTGTCTAAAACCACAAAGACAAAAAGAATGGGAAAGTAGACACAGCTCTAAGAACACTAGCAGCCAGGCATCTTCAGCCATATCCCTACCCCTAGCAGTAGGAGACTGGTGGATTTTTTTTTTTCCCTAGAGAAACATTTATTTTCCCAAAAAAAAGAAGTACAGATACTGACATTCAGGGACCTTTAATGATATGATTAGCTCTCTACCTAATAATCCACCTATAGTAACATCTAATGTTGACAAAACCATACACAATAATAAAAATTCCATTCTGCTTTTTTTTTTTTTTTTTTTTTT
>RJWK010053168.1:0-15434 GCA_004363435.1 Platanista minor
CAGCGGCCATGGCTCACGGGCCGAGCCGCTCCGCGGCATGTGGGATCTTCCCGGACCGGGGCACGAACCCGTGTCCCCTGCCTCGGCAGGTGGACTCTCAACCACTGCGCCACCAGGGAAGCCCCTGTACAGTACATTTTTCACAGTTGGTTTTGGTCTCTTCCTGCACCACTATCATATAAATCAACACCCAGTAACGGCATTTACATGTTCGTTTGACTTGATATGAATAACACAATTTTGGCTATTTTTATGCAGCATCAACTCTCTCAGTTGCAGTTAATCAGGATCTGAGTAGGCACTGCAATTTTGACAATGCTGGCAGGAAATATCATGAAGTTAGTAGCCTGGGGAGCATCACCAGTAAAGGCAGCAAGACAGAAGGTACAGTAGACCAACATTCTAATCAGCCTTTTCCTCCCATCACCCTCACTTGCCTTCGACAGGAAAAAGAAGGTTAGAAACTAAGAGTATCTTCCATATTTTAGATCACTGTTGGAGGAATAAAATCCAAACTTCACACCTACAGGATTTGAGTTGAGTAAGGAAATAGCTATAACAACCACACTGAAGAATCTAGAACTTCTCAGTTAGTGAACAAATCATGTTATAGTAGAATGCATACCTGAAATAGAGGATGTACTATCCTCCTGCTCATATTTCTTTGAAGAACCTAGTCACACCCGATTCACACACCTGTTTCCCTTTTGATCTTAAAGGATATATGGGATGCAACTTCCCATGTATTTGATAGCTCCTTTTGTTGCAAGTGACAAAAACAAGACAAATCAAAACAAACCAACCCCTACGCTTCTTAGCCCCAAAAGGAGGAAATTTTGCTCACATCACTACCAGGGAAAGAGCCTGAATTTGGCCTCAAGGACAACTCAGTGCAGGGACTCGACCACTGTCCAGATATTTCTCTTTCTCTTCGTTGCCTATCTCCATCTTTCTCTGAATATTAGTTTCATTCTCTGCTGCTACATCTGATACGGTCTCTCTCCACGTAGCAAGGATATGTATACCAGCAACTCCGGGATTATATCCTTAACAGTCTTGCAAAAGGGAGAAGAGAAAAATTCTCCACCAGTTTAACTCAGGTAGCCAAAACCTCAGGAAAGATTCTGTTTGTCCTGTCTTGGATCATGTGCCTGCTTTGAGCCAGTCAGAATTTCTGTAGACAGAAATTTTGCTGGTCCTAACTCTGGCCATGTCCAGGGCATAGAGTTTTTGCCAGAATAAGGTAAAGTAACACAGACATCACCACTTTAGGAACCCTAGTTGTAGTAACTACCCCAGTTTGCACCTAATAATAGCTAATAGCGAATACTCAATGCATGCTTACCATGTTACTACCAACAGTCTAAGTGCTTCACACGTATTAACTATCTTATTCCTCATTGTCCTGTGAGGACGGCTCAACTGTTACTTCTACTTTAGATGAAACTGAAGCTCATTGGGGTTAAACAACTTGTCCAGGTCACACAGGTAGGTGGCAAAGCCACTGCCCCTTAGCCCAGGACATGAGCTATTAGTTTGTACAGCGTATTTTTACATCCTGGAGGCCCACTGGCAAACTTTTGGCCACATCTACAGAGATCCCTCCTCCTTTATCTCTGACACTTAGAGATAGTTTCTTATTTAAAGACAACTCCTTCACTTTTTATCCCATCACCTTTTGCTTCCCCAGGGACTTGTCTATCAATCATTACCCCTTTACCTATATCTTTAAACACTTTCATTTTACTAGATCATCTCCCTCAGTTTTACCAACACCCAAAATCTCTTTACTGTTAATCGTTCAAGCTTTTTATTTTTAAACCAATATTTTTTACTCATTGCCTCCACTTCATTACCTTTTTTTCATTCCCTGCAAACCATCACATCTTCCATCTGCCCTATTCTCACTCTTACACACAGTATTTCAGGGGAGTGGTTTTATTAGTGATTTTACTGCCATTGAGTTTCCAAAGGCTAAATCCAATGGACACTCTTCAGTCCTTTCCTCTACCTCTGCTCCAGTTCACATTCTTACCCTCTCCCTTTGTAAAGTTCAATGCCTCTCCCACTCCTAAGACTATTTCCTCTTGTTATTTTTTTAAATTAATTTATTTTTTTGGCGGTACTCGGGCCTCTCACTGCTGTGGCCTCTCCCGTTGCGGAGCACAGGCTCCGGACGCGCAGGCTCAGCGGCCACGGCTCACGGGCCCAGCCGCTCCGCGGCATGTGGGATCTTCCCGGACCGGGGCACGAACCCGCGTCCCCTGCATCGGCAGGCGGACTCTCAATCACTGCGCCACCAGGGAAGCCCCTCCTCTCGTTATTTTTTGAACCATTCTTCTTTGGCCACCCCTTAAATGACACACCTCTCCAGGGTTCTGTTTTTAACTCTTCCGTTTCCTTGCTCTGGGAGAACTCCTTAGGAATTCTCACACACACCTATGAATCTAACTTTTATCTTCATGCTGGTAACTCCCCCATATATAGTTCCGGTTCTGAGCTCTTCTCCCTGAATTCTAGATCCATATATCTGATTTCTTCAAATATCTTCACTTGGACCTTGTCTTCTAAGTCATAGGGATCAGTGAATAGCTTCCAGCAGTATAGGAGTATGATCAGATTTTAATTTTACAAAAAAGAGAATACTTAGGAAGCCTGAGCTAGGACTCTTCGTAAGACCACTTAAGAAGAGACTGAAATAGTGCTGAGATAATGAAACATTGAATTAGAACACTTTGGATGGAGAAAAGGGATATGTGAAATATTTCAGACACAAAATGGGCTCAATCTGGTAATGCATTGAATATAGGTACAAGAGAGGAGTGCTTAGGAGTGACTTCTGGATTTCTGACTGAGATAATCGGATGGATGGAGATGCCATCAAACGAGACTGGAATAAAAGAAGGAGAAAAAGTTCTGAAAGGGAAAACGACACACACACGCGCACGCAGCTGTAAGACTGTTCGAGCCCCTCCTCCTCTCTCTTCTCTGCCCACCTTTTCAAACATACAGATTTACTTTAGCTTGTATGGGCTCCAGGTTCATCCCTACATCTGCTGGATAGGGACCACATAACCCCCTTACAAAGCTGGAATGGAAATATTTTTAAGAAAAACAAATGAAGAAAAAAAATCTGCTGCTACTCCAGGAGGAATTCTATAGGTTAAAACAAACTGCCTGGTCCCAGAGCAAATGAATTCTAGCTACTTGCTCAACTTACTTCTATGATGCAAAACCTCTTCCCTGTCTGCCAAACTTCCTGGTCCCCTTGCATCAACTTTTAACTATTAACCTTTGTTCCCTCTCACTCACTAAACTCTTGTTTTGTACCTGTCTGTTCTTCAAAAAGCAACTTTGTATCATCAATCCATTGGGGATACCGTTAGTCACGTCCGTGCTTTATTTTGTGGGGCGACAGTCTATTTCTTTTCATCTATTTTCTTCAGTATTCCTCCCCATAGCTGATACTAGACCACTTCCCAGCCCCAAACTGGGACTTTACATTTTGTTTTGCACAGATACAAGGAAGTCTGGGCCAAGTGTTCCCTGTCTTAGTTTAGTAATCTGTTTATAAGTCACATATGTGCATCACAACAATGTACTAGACCTGGCTAACATTAACACTGTTATCACACACTAACGCCCTTAAAAAATAGGCACAACTAGTGCTTCATATGTATGAGACCGGCATTATATACTGAAATATTAAACAAATCTCCTCTGGCTTTACAATGCCTACAATGAGCCGTTCTCTAGCTTTTTATGTTGTCACCATGGGTATGGAACAAAGAAACAGATTTGGAAACATGGAATAAATTTTAACTCTACATGAAAGCAGAGTCCACTGGAATTCCACCAAGGAGAAAGATCCCCCCGATCTCTCTGCCCAGTGGCCCAGTGTTTTACACGAGGAAACTATTCCTCTATTCTCAAACTTACATATCTGAGAGCAGGGCAGAGTGGGTAAGGAACACGCACTGACCTTTAAGGGTTTACTTACTATAAACACAGATTTTTATCCTCAGATGATGATGTTTAAACTAGATTATAAGATAGGAGTGGAGGCAAAAGAATCTCATGACACAGGACACTAGCAGTAGAGAAGAATACAATACCACCTATGATACTATAAAAACTTGCAGAGGTATGAGAGTGGGAATTAAATTTCATACTTATCTATCTACAAATTTGATTGATAAACTCCTGCCACACCATCTACCACGTCTGAATTCTATTCTCCTGCGTCTTCCCTTCAAGGACATTTTCATTCGATATAAGCTTGATAGAAATATGTGGGAGCTATAGAGGAGCATACAATTGATCTTTACAGGATGCCGAGTCTCCCAATGGAAAGGAAACATAATTTAATATTTTTCAAGGAATGAACTACTAAATTATTTTTATAGACCTTTGGGTGGGATCCTCAGAAAACAGAGAATTACTTTGCTGAGTATTTTTTAAATTCCTTGCTTAAAAAGTATATGATGAATGAATTCTATTCCTTTAATATTTATTTTAAATTAAGAGCAAAGGATGACTAGTTTCTCAATTTTGAAGCAAAAAATATTCAGATCTACAGAGCATAAATATAAGCACAAACACACTGGCCTCTAGCATTCTTCATGTTGCTACTTTTAACACACGCGGAAAAGTGCTTCACCTGGCTCAAAATCACAGTTCATTTATTAAAAATCGCTATGGAAACCACACCCATAAAAAGTATTCATAGGAATTCCATAGCTCTGGCTCCTGAGCATGCCTCCAAGGCTGTTTCAATGATTATAACGCTCTGAGAGATTGAGGGCTATATGTGAAATCTTAATTCCTGCTCTGAGACTTAACAGATTTTATCCAAGAACTAACAGTGTTAGTGTAAACATACCCTAAAGGGTCAGACTTGCTAATGCACGTTTAATTCTTTCCGCGGATGACCATCTCCCCTGAGAAAACCATCCAATCATAAAAGTAACAAAGATTTGCAGCAAGGGTCTGACACTGAATATAGAATAAGTAGAGAATGAGAGAGCTGGGTTTTGATCACAGTCTTTTAACAAAATCCTTTTACCACTGGGATTTCTGGTTACCTAAACTCATCAGTTCTAATCTGGAGAAATGCAGGAGGCCCTCAGGCCCAAGTAGGAGAAAGTTATGTGGCCAACGTGGAAAATACATCTCTGAAAGGAGAAGTGTCATTTCTTAGTTAGTGCTCATGAAAATTCTGATAACTTAGAAAGAAACCATCATTATTATTCATATTCTCTGAAGGTGCTCGCTGTTTACTACTAGGCTTAATGTAAAAGAGAATATAAATTCTTTTAGCAGCGTAATTCAACAGTCCTACACTGTACGCTTGCCATTGCAGGGAAATGGCAATCCTCAGGAGTTTTGTAATATAGTCTCTAGTAGCATTCACTCATTTATTAGGACAGTAATAACTAGTTATTCTGAATAAAATTCTCACTAGGGTATTAAAGCTTATCGGAAATTATGACAAATGAGCAAAGCGGATTTGTTGTTTCAGAAGCAGTTCAGAAGTTTTGCCTTAAGACTGGGCTCTAAGTTAACCTCATCTAAATTAACAACTCTCAATTTTAGGAATTTTTTTTTTTTTCTATCTGTAAATCTTAGTGAAGATTAGAAACTGTTTTACTTCACAAAGCTAGTTCTCTTTTAGAAAGATATTACTGCTACAATCACAAGCTTGGATTAACATGGATGAGAAGTTCTCTGCCCAAACTTCAAATAAATGAAATCACCTAGGTGTGTCTTTTTATTCACTGCCACCTGCAATTCTCGAAAGGGGTATGACAGTCCTTCCCTGACGCACAGTTGGCATTAGGGAGGAGGCTCACAGACCATGTGCCAGTTACCCCAACTTCTACTCCAATTGGGCTTTGAGTTTACATACAATTCAGGTATCCAGGGTGCACCGGACCCCCGACATAATAGCCAGCTGTATAATAGGACACTTTCAAAATAACTATACAGAACAAAGTATGAACTGCTTCACGTGAAAATAAACTTATTTTCTTAAGATGTACTACTGCTATATCAGGAGCTTGATCTTGCTGAGGTTATAGGCAAGTTCAACCACTACTTTTGCCCTTCACCCTACTCTAAACATGCCTTTATTACTCACTTCTTTAACACTTCCCTCTCTGAAGTCATGTTGGTTTATTACTCTGCTAAGTAATTAAGTTAGTTAATTACTTTAAGCAATTATAGCAATCGTTTAATTGGAACTGAAAATTTATATGAATGTATTCAGAATTCTAACTAGAAATAAAATTACCTTATGTGGTGATTAATTTTATATGTCAACTTCACTGGACTGTGGGATGCCTAGATAGCTGGTCAAACATGATTTCTTAGTGTGTCTGGGGGAGTATATCTAAAAGAGGTTTGCAGCTGACTCAGTAGACTGAGTAAAGCAGATGATGGCCCTCCCCAATGTGGGTGGGCATCATTCAATCCGTGCAGAGCCTGAAAACAGCAAAAAGGCAGAGGAAGGATGCATTCGAGGATCTCTTGCCTCATTGCTTGAGATGGTGCTCCTGGTTCTCAGGTCTTTAGACTCAGATCAGCATCTATATACCATCAGCTCTTGGGATCTCAGGTCTTCGAACTACACATCTGTGGCTTTCTTGGGTCTCCAGTTTGCAGAAGGCAGATAGTGGGACTTCTGAGCCTCTATAATCACATGAGCCAGTACCTTATAATAAATCTATACATATATATATGTATTTACTATAAATACATATATATACACATACACATAACTACATATATATATATATATATATGTATATATATATATATATAAAACACACACGTATATATATGTATATATCCTATTAGTTCTGTTTCTCTGGAGAACCCCAATATACCCTGCATTTGAAAACCTGTTTTTCCCCCCAAACTGTAAAGGTTATCAATGGGACCAGTGAAGTGTGCACCACTGAAACACAACACATCCACATCCCAATCACAGTCACCTCCTCTCTGTCAAGTGCACTCCCAGACCAAAGGACAAACTCATGGCCAATTACACTGTTCTTCTGCAGTCTGCTTATTATGTCATTGGGTTTGCAGACCTCACAGGAGAGTTAGCTAAGTACATGGCTTCAGGGATTTTATCCTATTTATTCATTTAGTCAACAGTTCATAGTCAGTAGATATTCTTCTATTTTAAATTAGTATATGCTAATGTCTTCTGCATCTTGCCAGTTGATGGCTTTTGTGCAAGAAAAGACTAACTTTGAGTCCCCAAAACGAGCCAATCATCCAACAACCATGGTAGTCTCTGGTTCTCTGAGATGCAAAGCAAATTTCAAATCATAAATTCCATTTGGCTTAAGAGAACTGAAACAGTCTAGTGTGTTTATTCCCCAGAGTTCCCTTTGTTTCTGTCAAAGGTAATGCGTTTTTAATGTACGATTAAATATTATGATAAAAAATACATAAGCATATAATTCTGAACTTTTCTACAGCTGAGGGAATCCTACATTTATTTCCAATAACTATTCCACTGAATTTAATTGTAATATTAAAGAAAGATCCTATTGAAATTTATTAAATGATTTGTTCTCTGTGATGAGTCAACCTGAAAGATACATTTACATTTTAACTATTAAATATAACTAGCACTAAAAGCTAAAACCAATCAAAGAGAATAACTAACCTAAGTTTCAGCTTTATACACCCAAACAAAAGAGAGAAAACAGAATTGAGGTCCCTTGATTTGCATTAGATTTCGGCGACTCCTGATCTAACTTAATTCTCAACTTGACAGAGAGTCAAGTTGACTTGCAGGGATGAGCAGAAATGAATACTTCCTAAGAACTTACCTAAGAACTGGGGAGGTCTACACCCATATAGGTTCATGCAAATCAGCCCTATTTGGATCCATGATTGGTTTTGGTCTTTTGTACCACCATGCTCAATCCACTGTAGGAGAATGTCAAAAGGTCACTGACTATGAATTCAGTTGTCCCTCCTACAAAGAGAAGGAAACACCAGAAGAATTTTTTCTCTCTTCTCCAAATTCAGAGGCTTCTCAGTTTATGGTTCCAAAGATGGAGAAAATGTTGAGTAGAGGAAAACACAGTTCCTACAAAATAATAATTTGGCAGCCGAAATGAGAATAAAAGATGCATGATTTTAAAAGTTTCATGCTGCCGTTGTTAAAACACCTCATTTGTTCAAAACAAACTTCCAGGAGCAGAGCTAAATATTATAGCATAAAATGAGTACCAAGATATAGTTGGAGTAATAAGAAAGGCTGACAGATCATCATGTAAAATAAGGGAGTTTTCATTTTAGAGATGAACAGAAAAGACAAGAAAATAAATGAATGTCTGTCTGCCTTGTGAGTACAAATTCCAACTGCCAAGAAGGTACCATTAATTATTGTTCAAAGTAAATACATCCTTGCCTTCTTTTCAGAGGACTCTTTGTTTAATCTCTCTGGAATTTTTCTTTCATTTTTTAAGTCCGCTGCCTCAGTTGCTGACAGACAAGGTTTCTCTCCTCTTAGGCTAGATCTTTCTTTCTTTCTTTCTTTCTTTCTTTTTTAACGTCTTTACTGAAGTATAATTGCTTTACAATGGTGTGTTAGTTTCTGCTGTATAACAAAGTGAATGGGCTATAAATACACATATATTCCCATTTCACCTCCCTCTTCCATCTCCCTCCCACCCTCCCTGTCCCACCCCTTTAGGTGGTCACAGAGCACTGAGCTGATCTCCCTGTGCCTTGTGGCTGCTTCCCACTACCTATCTATCTTACATTTGGTAGTGCATCTATGTCCATGCCACTCTCTCACTTCGTTTCAGCTTACCCTTCCCCCTCCCCATGTCCTCAAGTCCATTCTCTGCATCCGGGTCTTTGTTCCTACCCTGCCCCTAGGTTCTTCAGAACCTTTTTTTTTTTTTTTTTAAGATTCCATATATATGTGTTAACATACAATATTTGTTTTTCTCTTTCTGACTTATTTTACTCTGTATGACAACCTCTAAGTCCATCCACCTCACTGCAAATAACTCAATTTCATTTCTTTTTATGGCTGAGTAATATTCCATTGTATATATGTGCCACATCTTCTTTATCCATTCATCTGTCAGTGGACACTAATGTGGCTTCCATGTCCTGGCTACTGTAAATAGAGCTGCAATGCATTTTGGTTTTCTCAGGGTATACGCTCAGTAGTGGGACTGCTGGGTCATATGGTAGTTCTATTCTGAACTTTTTAGGAATCTCCATACTGTTCTCCAGAGTGGCTGTATCAATTTACATTCCCACCAACAGTGCAAGAGGGTTCCCTTTTATCCGCACCCTCTCCAGCATTTACTGTTTGTAGATATTTTGATGATGGACATTCTGACTGGTGTGAGGTGATACCTCATTGTAGTTTTGATTTTCATTTCTCTAATGATGAGTGATGTTGAGCATCCTTTCAGGTGTTTGTTGGCAACCTGTATATCTGCTCTGGAGAAATGTCCGTTAAGATCTTCTGGCCATTTTTGGATTGGGTTGTTTGTTTTTTTTGATATTGAGCTAAATGAGCTGCATGTAAATATTGGAGATTAATCCTTTGTCAGTAGCTTCATTGGCAAATATTTTCTCCCATTCTGAGGGTGGTCTTTTCATCTTGTTTATGGTTTCCTTTGTTGTGCAAAAGCTTTTAAATTTCATTAGGTCCCATTTGTTTATTTTTGTTTTTATTTCCCTTTCTCTAGGAGGGGGGTCAAAAGGATCTTGCTGTGATTTATGTCACAGAGTGTTCTGCCTATGTTGTCCTTTAAGAGTTTTAGAGTGTCTGGCCTTACATTTAGGTCTTTAATCCATTCTGAGTTAATTTTTGTGTACGGTGTTAGGAAGTGTTCTAATTTCATTCTTTTACCTGTAGCTGTCCAGTTTTCCCAGCACCACTTATTGAAGAGGCTGTCTTTTCTCCATTGTATATTCTTGACTCCTTTACCAAAGATAAGGTGACCATAAGTGTGTGGGTTTATCTCTGGGCTTTCTTTCCTGTTCCATTGATCTATATTTCTGTTTTTGTGCCAGTACCATACTACCTTGATTACTGTAGCTTTGTAGTATAGTCTGAAGTCCGGGAGCCTGATTCCTCCAGCTCCGTTTTTCTTTCTCAAGATCGCTTTGGCTATTTGGGGTCTTATATGTTTCCATGTGAATTGTAAACTTTTTTCTTCTAATTCTGTGAAGAATGCCATTGGTAGTTTGATAGGGATTGCATTGAATCTGCAGACTGCTTTGGGTAGTATAGTCATTTTCACAAGATTGATTCTGCCAGTCCAAGAAGATGGTATATTTCTCCATCTGTTTATGTCATCTTTGATTCCTTTCATCAGTGTTTTATAGTTTTTTGAGTACAAGTCTTTCTCCTCCTTAGGTAGGTTTATGCCTAGGTATTTTATTCTTTTGGTTGCAATGGTAAATGGGAGTGTTTCCTTAATTTCTCTTTCACATTTTTCATCATTAGTGTATAGGAATGCAAGAGATTTCTGTGCATTAATTTTGTACCCTGCTACTTTACCAAATTCATTGATTAGCTCTAGTAGCTTTCTGGTAGCATCTTTAGGATTCTCTATGTATAGTATCATGTCAACTGCAAACAGTGACAGCTTTACTTCTTTTCCGATTTGTATTCCTTTTATTTCTTTTTCTTCTCTGATTGCTGTGGCTGAAACTTCCAAAACGATGTTGTATAAAAGTGGTGAAAACAACCTTGTTTTGTTCCTGATCTTAGAAGAAATGGTCTCAGTTTTTCACCATTGAGAACGATGTGTGCTGTGGGTTTGTCATATATGGCCTTTATTACGTTGAGGTAAGTTCCCTCTATGCCTACTTTCTGGAGGGTTTTTATCATAAATGGGTGTTGTATTTTGTTGAAAGCTTTTTCTGCATCTATTGAAATGATCAATGGTTTTTATCCTTCAATTTGTTAATATGGTGCATCACACTGATTGATTTGCATATATTGAAGAATCCTTGCATACCTGGGAAAACCCCCACTTGATCATGGTGTATGATCCTTTTAATGTGCTGTTGGATTCTGTTTGCTAGTATTTTGTTGGGCATTTTTGCATCTATGTTCATCAGTGATATTGGCCTGTAGTTTTCTCTTTTTGTGACATCTCTGGTTTTGGTATCAGGGTGATGGGGGCCTCGTAGAATGAGTTTGGGAGTGTTCCTCCCTCTCCTATATTTTGGAAGAGTTTGAGAAGGATAGGTGTTAGCTCTTCTCTAAATGTTCGATTGAATTCACCTGTGAAGCCATCTGGTTCTGGGCATTTGTTTGCTGGAAGATTTTTAATCATAGTTTCAATTTCAGTTCTTGTGATTGGTCTGTTTATATTTTGTATTTCTTCCTGGTTCAGTCTTGGAAGGTTGTGCTTTTCTAAGAATGTGTCCATTTCTTTCAGGTTTCCATTTTACATGCAAGTAGTTGCTTGTAGTAATCTCTCATGATCCTTTGTATTTCTGCAGTGTCAGTTGTTACTGCTCCTTTGTCATTTCTAATTCTGTTGTTTAAGGTGTTCTTCGTTTTTCTTCTTGATGAGTATGGCTAACGGTTTATCAGTTTTGCTTCTCTTCTCAAAGAAACAGCTTTCAGTTTTATTGATCTTTGCTATCGTTTCCTTCATTTCTTCTTCATTTATTTCGGATCTGATCTTTATGATTTCTTCCTTCTGCTAACTTTGGTGTGCTTTTATCTTTCTTTCCCTAATTGAGTTAGGTGTAAAGTTAGTTTGTTTATTTGAGATGTTTCTTGTCTCTTAAGGCAGGATTGTATTGCTATAAACTTCCCTCTTAGAACTGCTTTTGCTGCATCCCATAGGTTTTGGGTTGTTGTGTTTTCATTGACATTTATTTCTAGGTACTTTCTGATTTCCTCTTTGATTTCTTCAGTGATTTCTTGATTATTTAGCAGTGTATTGCTTAGCCTCCGTGTGTTTGTATTTTTTACAGATTTTTTCCTGTAATTGATATCTAGTCTCATAGTGTTGTCGTCAGAAAAGATACTTGATACGATTTCAATTTTCTTAAATTTACCAAGACTTGATTTGTGACCCAAGATAGGATCTATCCTGGATAATACTCCATGAGCACCTGAGAAGAAAGAGTATTCTATTGTTTTTGGATGGAATGTCCTGTAAATAGCAATTAAGTCTATTGTGTCTAATGTGTCATTTAAAGATTGTGTTTCCTTATTTATTTTCATTTTGGATGATCTTTCCATTGGTGAAACTGGAGTATTAAACGCCCCTACTATGATTGTGTTACTCTCGATTTCCCCGTTTATGGCTGTTAACATTTGCCTTATGTATTGAGGTGCTCCTAGGTTGGGTGTGTAAAAATTTATAATTGTTATGTCTTCTTCTTGGATTGATCCCTGATCATTATGTAATGTCTTTCTTTGTCTCTTGTAATAGTCTTTATTTTAAAGTCTATTTTGTCTGATATGAGACTTGCTACTCCAGTTTTCTCTTGATTTCCATTTGCATGGAATATCTTTTTCCATCCCCTCACTTTCAGTCTGTATGTGTCCCTAGGTCTGAAGTGGGTCTCCTGTAGACAGCATATATACGGGTCTTGTTTTTGTATCCATTCAGCCAGTCTATGTCTTTTGGTTGGAGCATTTAATCCATTTACATTTAAGGTACTTATTGATATGTATTTTCCCATTACCATATTCTTAATTGTTGTGGGTTTGTTATTGTAGGTCTTTTCCTTCTCTTGTGTTTCCTGCCCAGAGAATTTGCTTTAGTATGTGTTGTAAAGCTGGTTGGTGGTGATGAATTCTCTTAGCTTTTGCTTGTCTGTAAGGTTTTTAATTTCTCCATCGAATCTGAATGAGATCCTTCCTGGGTAGAATAATCTTTGTTGTAGGTTTTTCCCTTTCATCACTTTCAATATGCCCTGCCACTCCCTTTTGGCTTGCAGAGTTCCTGCTGAAAGATCAGCCGTTAACCTTATGGGGATTCCCTTGTATGTTATTTGCTACTTTTCCCTTGCTGCTTTTAATATTTTTTCTTTGTATTTAATTGATAGTTTGATTAATATGTGTCTTGCTGTGTTTCTCCTTGGATTTATCCTGTATGGGACTCTCTGTGCTTCCTGGACTTGATCACTATTTCCTTTTCCATATTAGGGAAGTTTTCAAGTATAATCTCTTCAAATATTTTCCCAGTCCCTTCTTCTTCTCTTCTGTTTCTGGAACCCCTATAATTCGAATGTTGGTACATTTAACATTGTCTCAGAAGTCTCTGAGACTGTCCACATTCTTTTCATTCTTTTCTCTTTATTCTGCTCTGCGGTAGTATTTCCACTATTTTATCTTCCAGGTCACTTATCCATTCTTCTGCCTCAGTTATCTGCTATTGAGTCCTTCTAGAGATTTTTAGTTTCATTTATTGTGTTGTTCATCATTGTTTGTTTGCTCTTTAGTTCCTCTTGTTTCTTTTTAAACATTCTGTTGTATATTCTCCATTCTATTTCCATGATTTTGGATCACCTTTACTATCATTGCTCTGAATTCTTTTGCAGTTAGACTTCCTAGTTCCTCTTCATTTGTTTGTTTGTTTCATCTGGTGGGTTTTTACCTTGCTCCTTCATCTGCTGTGTACTTCTCTGTCTTCTCATTTTGTTTAATTTACTGTGCTTGAGGGCTCCTTTTTGCAGCTTCAGGTTTTTGGTTCCCATTGTTTTTGGTGTCTGCCTCCAGAGGGTAAGGTTGGTTCAATGGCTTGTGTAGGCTTCCTGCTAGAGGGGACTGGTGCCTGTGTTCTGGAGGATGAGGCTGGATCTTGTCTTTATGGTGGGTAGGACTGCATCCGGTGGTGTGTTTTGAGGTGTCTGTGAACTTATTATGATTTTAGGCAGCCTCTCTGCTGATGGGTGGGCTTGTGTTCCTGCTTGCTAGTTGTTTGGCATAGGGTGCCCATCACTGTAGCTTGCTGGTTGTTCAGTGGAGCAAGGTCTTAGCACTGAGATGGAGATCTCTTGGGAGAGCTTTCACCATTTGATATTACGTGAGGCTTGGACGTCTCTGGTGGACCAATGTCCTGAACTCGGTTCTCCCACCTCAGAGGCTCAGGCCTGACACCAGGCTGGAGCACCAAGACCTTGTCAGCCAATCGGCTTTGGGCTCCTTGAACTCCCTGCTTCCTGGCTGCTTCCCCGCTGCCTCTGGACGTTGTGGGTAAGTTCAAGTTCCTCTGCGATCCTGGACCCCAGCTCCACAGCTTTTCCCTTATGAGCTTTCAGCCTTTCTTGGAGCACTACGTTTTCTGCATTGAGTCCAGAAACCTAGATATTTCTTTCTTAAAGGGAGTCAATAGTGTTTTACTTTATTTCTACTGGGTATGATGGGGGCCGGTTTATTTGAAATTCACGGCTATGACCAAGCAAGGAAAGGCAACGTGGTTACAGCAAAGAGATTAGCAAAAACACATCAAGGATAATGTAAAAAAATAAAATATTTTAAGCTATTAGAGACTTCCACAAGAGTAAGTACTGAATAGAGAGATGAAACTGCTAAGTCATCATCCATTCAATCCTTCATTATTTATCTTCAAATACATGGTGCATGTTATTATATAAGCATCTTTTGAAAGTTTAACGGCAAAAGTCACCAAATATGATTTTATGTGTGTGTGTGCATGTGTGTGTACAAACATACATATGTAGTGGGTGAGGGAGAAAGGCAGATTTGTAGTAGGAAAGGAGGGAGGTTCCAGGCAAAGTTGAAGGTTAATCTTTAATGATGTAAGTACTCTTCAGAAATTAGAACAATCATATTGGATCATCGTACTATTTTTATTTAATTTCATTTAAACAGCTTCAGGAATTAAAAGTACAGATTGCAAGATTTAGCAAATAAATATACAGGATACCAACTAAATTTGAATTTCAGGAAAAACACAAATAATGTTTAGGGTAAGTTTATTCCAAATATTGCATGGAACACAGTGTAAAGATGCCAAGGCAAAGATGTGTTTGCTTCAAATAAGAATTAAGGCTAGGGAGATCCCTGGTGGTCCAGTGGTTAGGACTTAAAGCTAATCTTTGGCAACTAGAATTTGTACTTCCACAGCAGACACATACTTACTTATCTTCCTGTATGCTTGTCTCTAAAATGAAAATTCCTTTATTTTTCATATGTATTTTTCAGCATGGGACATATTTATATATTAAAAATTATTTGTTGTTCATTTGAAACTTTCTATTTAACTGGGCAATCTGTATTTCATCTGGCAACACCAGAAAATGCTAGAATTACTTTTAATATCAGGGACATTTAGCATTTAAAAAAAGAGTGGTTGGGGCTTCCCTGGTGGGGCAGTGGTTGAGAGTCCGCCTGCCGATGCAGGGGACGCGGGTTCGTGCCCCAGTCCGGGAGGATCCCACAT
>RJWK010053169.1:0-15434 GCA_004363435.1 Platanista minor
ATCCTTAGTCAAATAATCCTTCCTTTATGATGTCTTGCATACCCCAGCTTCCTTTATCTCCCCCATAGACCTCGGCAATACTTCAGTAAAGCATTTATAATATTTCAGTGAGCTGTTTACAATGCTAAATTTGAAAACTCCTTTAGAGAAGGAGCCGTATTTTATTTATTTTTGTATCCCTAACTCCATGATTTCCAAACTGTATGCCCAGGTGTCTCAGAGTGCTTCAGTAAAGCATGATACAAGGAGTATCATGGGGTAATGTAAATTTTTGACAAAAACAGAATGACAGCATAAACTGTAACTATTAAATTGCTTGGGTCTAACTACTTAGTAAGTGGAACTGATAGGTATTTCTTTCGGCATAGGGTTTCTGTGAAAAATTCACTGAGACACTAAAGGTTCTGTGAACTGAGAAAGTTAGGGAAACTCTGTCTTAACTCCCAATAAGCACAGTACTTGGTACATAACATCTGTTAGGTAAATGACTCAATTATTGATTTTAGATCAGTTATCTTACCTGTGAACATTTAATCAGCACATACTCTCTCTGTGGCAGCCATTGTGCTAAGTACTTTATATGCCTTATGTCATTTATCCTTCCAACAGCCCTTTGAGGGAATTAATATTGTTATCTCCATTCTAAAGATTGGGAAACTGAGACACAGAATGATGAAGTAACTTTCCCAAGTTCACACAACTGAAAAGGTATGGAGTTGATATTCCAAAGCCCATTCTATTAACTACCACGTTCTACACAAAAACTCCCAAAAAATTTTCAAAATAACAAGTGAAGTTGATGGAAAATAATAGAATCACATTCACTTTATTACATTATATAGAGAGTGACCTTTTGAGAGTTAAGTAGATGAATTCATTATGGGATACCTCTTCAACAACTACTATTGAGTGTCTGCTTGTGCAAAGTGCTATAAGGGATACAAAGATGAAAAAGAAATAGTTCTGAAACTGACAATTTTGAAACAAAGATAAAGTCATTTTCACAACAGTTTCATATTTTCAAGCTACTTTGCTATTCTGATCTCAGTCTGCCAGTGAACCTTTTGTCTTACATCTACATTTTTCAGAGAAGTTCCTAGGGATTAGTTTTATCCATTCAATTAGCATCTTCATACTTGGGTTGAAATTTTTACTGTCAATACCAGCCACTACACTTGCCCTATCTAGGTTTCAGCAGCTTTGGGCAACTGAAAGAGGATTTCCCATTCCCTATTTCCTCATCTTCCTAATTTAAGAGGGACTCCTAGTTGATAAATTAACAGTAGCAGCGGGTATAGGGATCAATGCGTTTTAGAAGTAGGCTCAGCAGCAGGTAGCAGGTAGTGTTCTACTGCCCTCAGTTGGCAGGGATGGGGAGTACCAGAAGAACAAGTCACCACACATAGGTGATTGATTCTTCAGGTAACCAGCATTGGAATCACCAGGGTTTTTTTGACATGAAGTCTGGGACTCGACTACTGACTCCCCAAACCTGATTTTTGTGGAATCTTCCCTCCAAGTGAGTTTCACACTCCCCAAAACTAAATTAGGCCAAATCCACTATATCTGTACCAAAAATTCAGATTGACCTATATATTTATAGTCTGCCATTGGTTAAGGTGAAACTATGGGCTACAAGTCTTAACACTGTTCTGACAGATGGGAGAGCTGGTATTTAGTTAGGATTCTGATGCTGACTCTCTGTATAACCTTTAGCAAGTCACTTAACCAGTCTGAGTCTGAGATTTTATTTGAGTTATATACACTGATCTCTTATTTTACAGTCTTGAGAGTCTATGATTTTATTTTACTGAGCACAGTCACATAATAATCTCACAGGCTATTACTAGACCCTTAAAAAACACAGGAAAAACGTGTTATAGATGATGTATAAAAATAAATAAGATAAACATAAAACCCTAGAAATATAGAAGAAAACTTTTAGAAGGAACCATTTTTAGCTATGCACAAGCACACATCGAAAGCCTTCTGGAATTTTGTATGAACAAATGTAAAATAAGGGGTTTGCTTTTATCTTAATGATTACAATAGCAATAAAAGTGGACCAGACTGAGTCAATATCTATGTGAAGAAATTGATGAATTTTACGTTGTCTTATGTGATAGATGTGATGCTATTAATATCAGTGAAGACATAAGATAAATTGAGGAACACAGAAAATAACTTTATCATGTGTAATCATATTTCATTGCTTGATTATATTTTAAATACATTTAATTTTTTAGATGTAACCATGAAAGTTTAACTTCTTACCACAAATATCAATGCAATATTGGTGATGAGTTGAGAAGATGCAAACACTGGCTTTCCAAGTCTGAAATCCCTATCTTAGAACATTCAAACTATCAGGAAAAGTAAAGAACTAGCTAGAGAAGGGTAATGTATACTCCTGACTGAGAGTTCCAAGTGGAAACTAAGTTTTCTAATTTCCCTCCTACCTTCATGGTAGTATGGAAGGTTGAGATAGAAGCCAAGAGCTTGACCACATTAGGCTTTTTAGAATCTACCTTCTTAAAACAGAAGGCAATTTTTTGAGATGTGGCTATGGAGACACATCTCTGACAGTTTCTTGATACTTTAAAAATAGATATCGAAAACTATAGGCAAAAATCTCTTGTGAACTTAGAAACAAAATTTCTCACAAATCTATAGGCAGAAATCCTCAACAACATACTAACAAACTGAACCCACCAATACACAAAATTAATTATACACCACAAATAAGTGAGGTTTATTTCAGGAATGCAAGATTGTTTCACCATATGAAAATTAATAAATACAATCTACAATATCAACAGAGTAAAAAAGAAAATCATATGATCATATCAATCAATGGAGAAGAGTATTTGATAAAATTCAAAACTGATTCATGATAAAAACTCTCAGTAAATTAAGAATACAGGGAAACTTCCTCGGGTTGATAAGGCAAATCTACCAAAAAAGAAATCTATAGCTAATATTGCACTTAAAGGTGAAAGACAATGCTTTCCCCCAAGATTGGAAACAAGGCAAGGATGTCTACTCTCATCACTTGTATTCAATATAGTACAGAAAGATCTAGCCATTGCAATAGGGAAAGAAAGGTAAATGAAGGCATCCAGATTGGAAATAAAGAAATAGAACTATCGTTATTTTCAGATGACACCATTGTCTATGTAGAAAACTGCAAGGAATCTACCAAAAAGCAGCTAGGACTAATAAGTGAGTTTACCAAAGTCATAAGGTACAGGATCAACACACAAAAGTAAATTATATTCTAAATATTAGCAATGAACACATGGAAGCTAAAATTAAGAATACAATGCCATTTATAATTGTGAAAAATAGGAAATCTAACAAAACACATAGAGAATCTGTATACAGAAAATCATAAAACACTAAGGAAAGAAAGCAAAGAAGATCTAAATGAAAGGACAGACATATCATGTTCATGGATTGGAAGACTCACCAAAGTAAAGATGTTAGTTTTCCTCAAGGTTTTTTGCAGATATAGATAAGCATTTTCTAAAATTTATATGTAAAGGCAAAGGAACTAGAATAGCTAAAACAATTTTGACAAAAAAGAATAAAATGAGATGAGTCTGAGATTATAACTTACTATATAGCTATAGCAATCAAGGCAGCTGGAGAAATAAGAGACTCATAGATCAATAGAACAGAATACAAAAACCAGAAATAGACCAACACAAATATACACAATTGATTTTTGGTAAAGTGCAAAAGCAATTCAGGGGGCTTCCCTGGTGGCGCAGTGGTTGAGAGTCCGCCTGCCAATGCAGGGGACGCGGGTTCGTGCCCCGGTCCGGGAGGATCCCACATGCCGCAGAGCAGCTGGGCCCATGAGCCATGGCCACTGAGCCTGCGCGTCCGGAGCCTGCGCTCCGCACCGGGAGAGGCCACAGCAGCGAGAGGCCCGCGTACCGCAAAAAAAAAAAAAAAAAAAAAAGCAATTCAATGGAAGAAGCGTGAATTTTTTCAATAAATTGTGCTAGAACAATTGGATACCTATAGGTTAAAAAAAAGTAATTTTAATCTAATCCTCAGACTGCATACAAAAATTAATTCAAAATGGATCATAAAGTTAAATGTAAAATATGAAACTATAAAAATTTTAGAAGAAAACATAGGACAATGTCTTTGGGACCTAGTTCTAGGCAATGACCTACTGTTTAGACATGACCCCAAAAGCATGTCCCATTAAAAACAAAAACAATAAATTGGACTTCATCAAAATTAAAAACTTTTACACTGCAAAAAGACCCTATTATGAGGATGAAAAGACAACTACAGGCCAAAAGAAAATATTTGCAAACCATGTATCTGAGAAAATGGCCTTAGATCTAGAATTTATAAATCAGTCTTAAAGCTCAAGTTTTCTTTTTTTACAAATAATTCAATTATAAAATGGGCAAAAACCATGAAAGTACATTTGTACAAAGAGAAGATAAAGATCGCAAGAAGCATAGGGAAATGTTCAAAATCAATACCCATTAAGGAAATGGGTATTAAAACCACAATGGTATATCACTATACACCTTTTAAAAAGCTAAAATAAAAACTGCCAATAATGCCAAATGCTGGCAAGTATGTGAAGGAATTGGATCTCTCATACATTGCTGGTGGGAATGTCAAATGGTGCAAGCACTCTAGAAAATAGTTTGGCAATTTTTACAAAAATAGACATGTCCTTACAGGACCCAGCAACTGGCCTGTTGGGCATGATCTTAGAGAAATGAAAATGTACGTTCACCAAAAGAAACATGCACATGAATATTCATAGTGGCTTTGTTCGTAATAGCAAAATACTAGAAGCAACCCAAATGCCCTTCAATAGGTGAATGGTTGAAAAACTCTGGTACCTCCATACAATGGAATACTGCTCAGCAATAAAAAGGAATGAACTAATGATACATGCAGCAACTTGACTGGACTTCAAGGCATTGTGCTTAGTGAAAAATGTCTCAAAAGTTACACATGTACGATTCCACTTATATAACATCCTTGAAATGACAAAGCTATAGAAATTAAGGACAATTTAGTGGTTGCCAGGGGACAGTGACAGGAATAGGGTGGTGTGTGGGTATGAATTCTAAGAGGTAGTATAAGGGAGTTCTTTTGTGGTGATGGAACAGTTCTGTATCCTGATTATAGTGACAGTTATAACAATCTATACATAAAATAAAATTATATAGAAATACACATGCACACACATACATGTAAATGTAGGTTAAAAAGATGGTGAAAACTGCATAAGGTCCGTATTCTTGTTAACAGTAATGTACTGATGTTAATTTCCTGGTTTGATTTTATACTACCTATAAGCTGTATAAAATGCCATCATTAGGGAAAGCTGGGTGAAGGGTACATGGAACCTTTGTAACTCTTTTTTCAACTTCTTATGAATCTATAATTATTTCAAAAGAAGACTTTTAATGTAAATGTAATGAAATGGAGTATTACTGCACAATTATGCATACCTGGTATGTTTCTGAGGCCCCAGGATTATTTACTCCCTAGAAAAATTGAAGAACAGCCTCAGGTCCCAGGTAGTATTGGATGATCAAAAGATTCTTCATTATAATAAGCAATTCCAGCTTCTGTGCAAAATCAGCAAGTCAATTTGGCAGAATTAGATAATGATTTAATATATTAAGGCCCTTCATAATCACTTCTCAGTCTATCTATCCAACCTCACCTCCATCCACCTACACATATGGCATGACACAGTAATTGCAGTGGACTACTTTTTTTTTCCCCCTTAGACAGAATACATCATCACTGCTCTGAGTATTTTTCCTGCTCCCTTTTTCTAGGAAGTCAGTTCCCTCATTCTCCACTGGTGAAACTCACTTCTCATGCTCTTCCTTGTTATACGATTCCAACCTGGCCAGGCAAAATTACTTGCTTCCTCTTAACTGAAGAACTTACCACATTGTAATGTAGAGTTTTTGATCAGTTTAAATCTGCCCTGGAGATCATAAGTCACTAGTGAGAAGGAGTCATATCTTACTTATCCCTAAAATACAGTGTCTGGCATCATGCTCAATAGATTTTTTGATGAAATTAATTTAATGTAATTAAAATGAAGATTGAGGAATCATTGACTTTACCAGCTAGCACGTGGGTATTCTATGCAAATAAAAAGATTTAGAGATAAGAAGTTTGGAAAAACAGATCCCTTCCCTCTATACAGATAAGCCAAAAATTAATAGAAGTCAAAGACCCATTAATGGCCTGGATTAGAAAAGACTTGGCACAAAAATAAGAAAGGAAGAAGACCTTTGTAAAGGGAAGAGTGAAGGTTACTATTATCCAATTTAAAGGGTTCATAATATATAGGTAGGAAGAAGATGCAATCCCCAAGACACTAAGACACATGATGTTATTTTCCCACTTGAAAAAAAAATGTTGATTCATTGTTGATTGTTGTTCCATAATAAACAGACCAGTTGTGTGCTTAACTTAGACTCTGAGACCACCAGTTGGACCAGTTGATTACTCAAATCCTCAGGTGTGACTAGTATTTTAAAGCATTAGAATACACGTTAGGGGGCTTCCCTGGTGGCGCAGTGGTTGAGAGTCCGCCTGCCGATGCAGGGGACACGGGTTCGTGCCCCGGTCCGGGAGGATCCCACGTGCCGTGGAGCGGCTGGGCCCGTGAGCCATGGCCGCTGAGCCCGCGCATCCGGAGCCTGTGCTCCACGGCGGGAGAGGCCACAACAGTGAGAGGCCCGCGTACCGCAAAAAAAAAAAAAACAATAATAAAATAAATAGAATACACATTAGGGAAGAATAACAGAAGAGAAAATGACTACAACGTTTTCAACTTATGTATCCCTACCTTTGAAATATATCCAGAATAAAGCCGATTCTCACTACCACCACTGCCACCATACTGGTCCAGCCCATCACTGTACCTCATCTGGACTATGGAAACTAGTCTCCGGGCATAACTGTTCAGTCTGTTTTCAGCTCAGGGGTCAGAAATGATAAAATGTAGTCAACTCCTAGCACTCCTCTGTTGAAAACCTTTCAAATGCTTCCCATGTTCCTCATAGAAAAAGTTAAAATTTTTCTATGGTTTTTGGAATTCTACAAGATCTGTCTCATCATACTATGACCTGCTAATCTTATCACCTACTACTCTCCCCCCATCACTCACTCTGCTCCAGCCATACTTACCTATGTCTCAAATATTCCAAGCACATTCCTTTCTCAGGGCCTTTGTCCTTTCTTTTCCCCTGCCTGGAATGTTATTCCCCCATACAGTTCTTCCACTAAACCCTGCCTTCTTGCAGTTTACTTAACAATCATTCTCACTCTAAACTTTCAACTTACTACCTTGCCAATTACTGATATACTTTTTCTCCCTAGCATATATCCCTACCTAACACATCATATATCCGTATTTTATTCATTTATCTTATTTTCTACTCTCAGTAAGACACACATTGCTATCTTCATCAAAATTCAAAATAAGGACTGCTACTTTACTCTGTGCCAGGCACTGCGATGATGCCCTTGTATGTATTACCTCATTGGATTTCCACACTCACCCTGTGAATAAGATAATACTATTTGCATTTTTCAAATTAGGAGAAAGGCTTAGATCAGTGGCATTCCTACTGTATTTGAAATCTGCAGTGTCTCCTTTGCTCCTATCCTCTCCTCCATATGACACAATTATTTTCAGTAAAAGCCATATAATAGTCAACGATAATTATTATTTTCTTAATTCATCCTTTAGATTTAAACCAGAAACAAGTTAAAACAAAGAAATTTCAATCTTAAAGACCAAGTGAAGTAGCTCAAGTTCTTTGGTTTTTGGTTTTTGCATTTATGATCACTTTACCATCATTGTTTATTTCAAATCTACTATTTAAATACAGGAACATGGAACATGTAGTACCCCAGGGAATGGAGATATGAATGACACAAAAAGTGAATTCAAATGATTGTGAACCTTTATTTACTCTCTCCAAAGTCTGTACAAACACATGCAGCCGAGTCTGTGTGTGTTAGAATAACAGAGGGTTTTCAAATATAACTTCCATGTTAACTTGGAAACTTGAAAGTAACTTCCATGTTACTTTCTAATGTAACTTCCATGTTCAGTGCTTGTTAAAAGATAAGAAAAATGTGCTTACGTATCACAAATATAGATATAAAAGTCATGGAAGCTAGAAAAGAAAGCTCCCAGAGTTCAAAGAAAGAGAGAGAGAGAGAGAGAGAGAGGCAAAGAGAGAGAAAATGTTCCCATGAATGGATGTCATGACAGATAAAGAATTTGAGATAAGCCTTCAATTATAAGTACGTCTGAGAGGTGGTGATGTGGGGAGGGCTTTTCCAGTGTAAGGTACCACAGGGGAAGAGGCAGGAAAGCCCAGCGTGTTTTAAGCTTATGGTGAGCACTCTGGTTTTATTGGTACCTTGGGTGGATACTGGAGTAGTGGAATAAGAGAAACAAGTCTTGCAGTATGTGAGTTAGAAGAGGCTTTACAGATTAAACCCAACCCTATCATTTTATACCTGAGCAAACTATTGTGCAGGTTGTTCACAAGTCTTCAGTCTACTCCCTTCCCATAAAGGACAGTCTCTGTCATCCCTGGACAGACACTAATTAAAGGGTTATACCCTTTGAGATAGGGCTATAAGAGGCCCTGAAAGAGGGGCCTTAAAATCACGACAATCCCCACTCAATGTATAATACTGCCCAAGGAGTATGTTTTCCTCACCATTTCCTGGTCGAGGGGAAGTAGCAGAAGTGAGGCAATGTGTAGCTAGCAACACTGATTTGTATGCAATCAGTGACTGGGTGTGGAGAAAAGAAGGTTTATATTATCGCGGAATTTTCCAAACACTCAGATTTACATATTTACACAAAAGCCTTACAGTGCTGTCTCCTCCGGGACTCAAACCAGACTTGGCCGTACTGGCCCGCTTTATCACCAGTATTGTCCTCCCTGATGCTTCTTGACACAGGTTTATTTTCGTCCATGTATGCACAAGCTTTATTACGCTTCTCTGATGAATACTGTGAAAGGAACTAGACATTTACTTTCTATTTTACCTTGTAGTTGGCGTTACATTGACCTGTTTTTTCACTATCATTGTTCTTTGCCATTTGGGGAGAGACTAGTCCACAACAACAACCAAAGCAAACACCACTTATTTCTAAAATTCTATTTGATTTTGAACATATTAATATATTTTGTGGTTAGTTTTATCCCGTATCATTTACTGCCCAACACAGTAACAAATAATTTTTTCAGTTAAATATATTTTTAAAGTAGAGGCCACTGCTGTTTGGACTCTGAATCAGGCTCCACCTGTGGCACCATTTTCATTTCTACCAGAAACCAGAAACGATGCTACTTCTCAGGGCAGCTTTGCCATATTAGCAGATCCCAGCAATCAGAGAAAGGTGAGATTTCAATAAACAAGCAAAGTTTTTATTTTTTTATGATTATGGTGGAAATAATATCTTTAATAAATATATGCTTGACTTAAATATTTGAAGTCAGAATGTGAAAAACAATAAAGGGCATGCAAACATCAAGAATATTTCAATTATGAGACTTCAATATCAAGTTATTTAAAGAAAAGAAAAAGAAGGGACTTCCCTGGTGGCGCAGTGGTTAAGAGTCCGCCTACCGAAGCAGGGGACACGGGTCTGAGCCCTGGTCCGGGAAGATCCCACATGCTGTGGAGCAACAAAGCCCGTGCGCCACAACTACTGAGCCTGTGCTCTAGAGACTGCGAGCCACAACTACTGAGCCTGCGTGCCACAACTACTGAAGCCCGCATGCCAAGAGCCCGTGCTCCGCAACAAGAGAAGTCACTGCAGTGAGAAGCCCATGCACCACAACGAAGAGTAGCCCCTGCTGGCTGCAACTAGAGAAAGCCCACATGCAGCAACGAAGACGCAATGCAGCCAAAAATAAATAAATAAATAAGTAAGTAAGTAAGTAAATAAATAAATAAATGTATTTTTTTTAAAAAAGCTAAATCATTGGATTCAGATACCTAGTCTCATATTGGTGGGACCAGTGCCTCAGTTAACTTAATACTGACATTCTTTCTGCTGTTTTCCAGCACGTTTGGGGGATATTTTGTTATGTGTTATAAAATCTTTTGATATTAGTTTCCATGTTCTAACACATTTCATAGGTAAATATGAATAACATTTAGATTATTTAAAATGGCACAAGATTGGCAAAAAATAAATAACAGGGTAAGATCAGTAAATTGTGACACTACCCACATAACTAAGATCTATTCAGGTATTGAAAACAAACCAGCAACCTGAACTTTCCCTAGCAATGCTCTACTCATTCATTCATTCAAGAAATATTTACCTGTGATCCATTTTGTGCCCAAAGCTATGCAAGATGCTGGGAAACAATGTTGAGCAAAACAGGCATGGCCCCTGTTCTTATGTAGCTTCCTCTTAATTGACCAATAAATCATATAAATATATACTAAAAATTTATGATAACACAATACCACAGAATGAAATGATAGGTTGATTTGAGAGAATATAACAGGGGTACCTGATATCAAAAGCGATAAAGGTTTCCTCAGGTAACTTTTAGGCTATAATAATGTCAATGCACAGTATTTTTAAATTGTCAATATTTTTAGCTAGTTTTTAAAAATTGAGGTAGAGTTGATATAAAATATTATATTAGTTGCAGGTGTTCAACATAGCAATTCAAAATTTTACAGATTATATTCCATTTAAAGTTATTATAAAATATTGGCTATATTCCCTATGCTGTACAATATATCCTTGTATCTTATGTATTTTATACATAGTAGCTTGCGCCTCTTAATCCCCTACCCCTCTTTTTCCCCTCCCCCCTTCCCTCTTCCCACTGGTAACCACTAGTTTGTTCTCTATATCTGGTTGGGTCTGTTTCTGTTTTGCTATATTTCATTCATTTGTTTTAATTTTTAGATTCCACATATAAGTGATGAGATACAGTATTTGTCTTTCTCTGTCTGATTTATTTCACTAAACATAATACCCTCTAGGTCCATCTATGTTGTTGCAAATGGTGGAATTTACTTCTTTTTATGGCTGAGTAATGTTCCATTGTGTATATGTACCACATCTTCTTTATCCATTCATCTGCTGGTGGACACTTAAGTTGCTTCCATATCTTGGCTATTGTAAATAAAGCTGAAATGAACATTGGGGTGCATATGCCTTTTCAAAATAGTGTTTTCATTTTCTTTGGATATATACCCAGGAGTGGATTGCTGGGTCATATGGTAGTTCTATTCTCAGTTTTCTGAGGAACCTCCATACTGTTTTCCACAGTAGCTACACCAATTTACATTCTAGGTTCCATTTTCTCCACTTCCTCACCGAAATTTGTTATTTGTAGACATTTTGATGATAGCCTTTCTGAAAGGTGTGAGGTGACGTCTAATTGTTGTTTTAATTTGCATTTCTCTAATGATTAGTGATATTGAGCATCTTTTCATGTGCCTGTTGGCCATCTGTGTGTCTCCTTTGAAAAAATGTCTATTCAGGTCTTCTGCCCATTTTTTAACGTGTTGTTTGGGTTTTTTTTGATATTGAGTTGTATGAGCTGCTTACATATGTTGAATATTAACCCCTTATCAGTCATATCATTTGCAAAAGTTTTCTCCCATTCAGTAGGCTGTCTTTTCATTTTGTTGATGGTTTCCTTTGCTGTGCAAAAGCTCTTAAGTTTAACCAGGTCCTATTTGTTTATTTTTGCTTTTGTTTCCTTTGCCTTAAGAGACAAATTCAAAAAAATATTGCTATGATTTATGTCAAAGAGTGTTCTGCCTATGTTTTCTTCTATTTTTTATCGTTTCTAGTCTTACATTTAGGTCTTTAATTCATTTTGAGGTTGTTTTTTTTTTTTCTTTGTATATGGTGTGAGGAAATGTTCCAATTTCATTCTTAGTTAGCTGTTAGTTTTATTGATATTTTCTATTTTTTTTTAGTCTCCATTTCATTTATTTCTGCTCTGATCTTTATGATTTCTTTCCTTCTACTAATTTTTTTTTTTGTTATTTTTCTAGTTCTGTTAGGCATAAGTTTACGTTGTTTATTTGAGATTTTTCGTGTTTCCTGAGGTAGGCTTTTACTTCTATAAATTTCCCTCTTAGAATTGCTTTTGCTGCCTCTTACAGATTTTGGATTATTATGTTTTTATTCTCATATTTCTCCAGGTATTTTTTTAACATCTTTATTGGAGTATAATTGCTTTACAATTGTGTGTTAGTTTCTGCTTTATAACAAAGTGAATCAGCTATATGTATACATATATCCCCATATCTCCTCCCTCTTGCATCTCCCTCCCACCCTCCCTATCCCACTCCTCTAGGTGGTCACAAAGCACCGAGCTGATCTCCCTGTGCTATGTGGCTGCTTCCCACTAGCTATCTATTTTACATTTGCTAGTGTATATATGTCCATGCCACTCTCTCACTTTGTCCCAGCTTACTCTTCTCCCTCCCACTGTCCTCAAGTCCATTCTCTATGTCTGCATCTTTATTCCTGTTCTCCTGTTTAAATTTCTTCTTTGATTTCTTCAGTGACCCATTGGTTGTTTAGTAGCAATTGCTTAGCTTCCCTGTGTTTGTTTTTCTGCAATTTTTTTTCCTTGTAGTTGACTTCTAGTCTTATAGTGTTGTGGTCAGAAAAGATGCCTGATATGATTTCAGTTTTCTTAAATTTACTGAGGCTTGTTTTGTGGCCTGACATGTGATCTATCCTGAAGAATATTCCATGTGTACTTAAAAAGAATGTGTATTCTGCTGCTTTTGGATGGAATGCTCTCTCTATATATACTAAGCCCATCAGGTTTAATGTGTCATTTAAGTCCAGTATCTCCTTATTAATTTTCTGTCTGGATAATTGGTCCATTGATGCAAGTGGGGTGTTGAATTCCCGCACTGTTATTGTGTTGCTGTCAGTTTCCCCCTTTATGTCTATTAATATTTGCTTTATGTATTTAGGTGCTCCTATGTTGAATGCATGTATATTTACAATTGTTGTAACTTCTTCTTGGAGTGATCCTGTCATCATTATGTAGTATCCTTCTTTGTTTCCCGTTACAATCTTTGTTTAAAACTCTATTTTTTCTGATATAAATATTGCTACCTCAGCTTACTTTTGATTCCATTTGCATGGAATACCTCAGTCCGTCAACTCACTTTCAGTCTGTGTGTGTCTTTATATCTGAAGTGAGTCTCTTACAGCATATACATTGGGGAAGTGGCCTTTTATAGAAGACATCTGGTGTGTCCCAGCAGCATACTCCCCTCTGGTCACCAGAAGGGTAAGTTCTATGGGTGCCCCTTATATTGTTTATGTGGGTTTTTCTGTTGTGGCTGGCTGTCTACTGTGGGCAGTCTGGTAGGTGTGGCTGTCCCTCAGTCTGGTTGGTCATCAAGCCCTGTCTTGTGTGGAGGCTACTGGCCACTGGTTGGCAGGGCTGGGTCACTATGCAGCTGGCTGCTGGACTGCAGCAGTTCCTGGAGCTTGTGCTGTCTCACTGATGGGCAGAGCCAGGTTTTGGGGTGGGTGGTTGCAGGGTCGGCATTCCTGGATCTAGTGTCAGCCTGCTGGTGGGTGGGGTCGGTTCCTGACATGGCTAGCTGCAGGTTCTTGGGTATCACAAAGCTGGTACTAGCCCACTGATGAATGGTTGAATCCCAGGATGGCTGGCTGAGGAGTCCAAAGTATCTCAGAGATGGTGTTGGCCTGCTGGTGAGTGGGTGTGGTCAGGGTCCAGGGGATTCCAGGGCTACTGCCTGCACCTTGATGTGTGGGGCCAGGTCCTGGGCCCTCTGGTAGACAGGGCCATGTCCAGGACAGTAGTGGGCTCAAGCAATCTTAAAACAGCCTGTCTGCTGGTAGGTAGGGCTGCATCACTGCCCAGTTAGTTGTTGGGCCTGAGGCATCCCAGTACTGGAGCCTACAGAATGGTGGGTGGGGGTGGGGCTGGGTCCCAAAGCTAATAACATAGAGGAAGGATTCCAAAATGGCGCTTGGGGCTTCCCTGGTGGAGCAGTGGTTGAGAGTCCGCCTGCCGATGCAGGGGATGCGGGTTCGTGCCCCGGTCCGGGAAGATCCCACATGCCGCGGAGCGGCTGGGCCCGTGAGCCACAGCCGCTGAGCCTGCGCGTCCGGAGCATGTGCTCCGCAACAGGAGAGGCCACAACAGTGAGAGGTCCGCGTACCGCAAAAAAAACAAAACAAAACAAAACAAAATGGCACTTGCCAGCACCAGTGTCCACATGGTAGAACAAGCTCCCCAAAATAGCTGCCACCAGTGTCTATGTCCCCAGGCTGAGCTCCAGTTGCCTCCAGCCTGTCCAGTAGACTCTCCAAGATCAGCAGATGGGTATGAGCCAGGCTCCTTTCAAATTACTGCTCTTGCCCTGGGTCCTAGAACATGTGATATTTTGTGTGCACCCTCTAAGAGTTGAGTCTCTATTTCCCACAGTCCTCTGGGTCTACTGAAAGTAAGCCCCACTGGCCTTCAAAGCCAAACGTTCTGGGGGCTCATCTTCCTGGTACAGGACCCCTGGGCCAAGGAGACGTACGTGAGGTTCAGACCCCTCGGTCCTTAGGGAGAACATCTGCAATTGTAGTTATTCTCCCATTTGTGGGTTGCCCACCTGGGGGTATAGGTCTTAACTATACCCCAACTCTGCCCCCTCCTACCCATCTTGTTGTGGTTCCTTCTTTATATCTTTACTTGTAGAAGGTCTTTTCTGGTAGGTTCTGGTTTTTCTCATTAGTGGCTTCTCTGTAAATAGTTATAATTTTTGTGTGTCTATGAAAGGAGGTGAGCTCAGGGTCTTCCTACTCCACCATCTTAGGAACTCCTTGGTCTGAAATTTTTTATATTCTCAAATTCCAAAGTACTTTATATTAGTCATTCTTTTTTCTTTTCACCATGTTATCTAAAATGTTCTGTGGAAACAAATAACTTAATGATACATGAACCAGAAAACTAGGGGAGACGTATTGTTATCTTTTACCTTAAATATTGCAAAACTGAGCCTTAAAGTTTATGAAATTGATTTTAGGATCTATACAACAGGTATACAAATAACTATAGAATTTCTTCTGAACATTAAAAGCTTGATAAAAGTTAGGAGGTTTGAGATATTCCTTTAATGTTCAAAACTAGCACTTTAATAAGAGACATCAAATCCCACAGCCAAAAGTGCTTGATCTAGATTAATCTGGACAATTTCTTCAAGAGATCATGTTATTTATCAGTAGTATGTATAATTCAGTGTATCACACACATCTGCAAAATAATAACAATTTACTATAGAGGAAGGGCATCAGCACCTGCTGAGAGTGTTTAGAAGACATACTAATTTATAACCACTGCACTTAACAGCTACTT
>RJWK010053170.1:0-15433 GCA_004363435.1 Platanista minor
GTACGCGGGCCTCTCACTGTTGTGGCCTCTCTCGTTGCGGAGCACAGGCTCTGGACGCACAGGCTCAGTGGCTATGGCTCACGGGCCTAGCTGCTCTGCGGCATGTGGGATCCTCCCGGACCGGGGCACAAACCCGTGTCCCCTGCATCAGCAGGCGGACTCGCAACCACTGCGCCACCAGGGAAGCCCCAATGTGTATCTTTTTTGGAGAAATGTCTATTTAAGTCCTTTGCCCATTTTTAAGTTGAGTCAATTTTCTGTTGTTTGTTGAGTTGTAAGATTTCTTTATATATTCTGGATACTAGACCCTTATCAATGTATAATTTGCAAATATTTTATCTCATTCTCTAGGTTATCTTTTTCCTTCCTTGGTAAGTATCCTCTGATTCACAAAAGGTTTTAATTTTGATGAAGTCCAATGTATCTATTTTTTTGTTGTTCTTGTTGCTTGTGCTTTTGGTGTCATATTTAAGAAACCATCACATAATTTAACGTCATGAAGATTGCCCCTATATTTTCTTCCAGACAGCTTATGGTTTTAGCTCTTATGTTTAGGTCTTTGATTCATTATGAGTTAATATTTTTATTATGTGAGATAGGGGTCCAACTTCATTCTTTTGCATGTGGCTATCTAGTTGTTCCAGCACCATTTGTTGAAGACACTGTTCTTTCTCCATTGGATGGTCTTGGCACCCTGTCAAAAATCGATTTGCCCTAGATGTATGGGTTTATTTCTGGACCCTCAATTCGATTCCACTGATACAATTTGTCTATCTATGTGCCAGTACCACACTCTTTTGATGACTGTAGCTTTGTATTACATTTTGAAATAGGAAAGTATGAGGCCTCCAACATTGTTCTGCTTTTTCAAGATTGATTTGGCTATTCAGGGTCCCCCAATTCCATATAAATTTCCATTTCCATTTTTTCAGAAAAGGCCAGCATTTCCATTTCTTCAAAAAAGGCCATTAGGATTTTTTTTTTTTTTTCAGCACACGGGCTTCTCACTGTTGTGGCCTCTCCTGTTGTGGAGCACAGGCTCTGGACGCGCAGGCTCAGCGGCCATGGCTCACGGGCCCAGCCGCTCCACGGCATGTGGGATCTTCCCGGACCGGGGCACGAACCCGTATCCCCTACATCAGCAGGCGGACTCTCAACCACTGCGCCACCAGGGAAGCCCGGCCATTAGGATTTTGATAGTGATTATATTGAATCTGTAGATCACTTTGGGGAGTACTTCGATCTTAACAATATTGTCTTCCAGTCTATGACACTTGATGCCTTTCTTTTCATTTAGGTTTTCTTTAACTTCCTTCAGCAGTGTTTTGTAGTTTTTGGTGTATATGACTTATACCTCCTTGGTTAAAGTATCAATATTTTAATCTTTTGATGCTGTTGAAAATTAAATTGTTTTCTTAATTTTATTTTTGGATTGCCCATTCCTAATGTATAGAAATGTGAATGATTTTTGCACATTGATCTTATACAACCCTCAACTTGTCAAATTCATCTAATGGCCCTAGTTGTTTTGTGTATTCTTTAGGATTTTATCTGTATATAAGATCATGTCATATGTGAATAGAGATAGTTTTACTTCTTCCTTTCCAATTTGGATGCTTTTTATTTCTTTTTCCTGCCTAATTATGCTGGCTAGAACTTTTATTCCAATGTTGAATAGAAGTAAAAAAAAAAAAAGTGGCATCCTTATCTTCTTTCTGATCTTAGGAGGATAGCATTCAGTTTTTCATAATTGAGTGTAATGTTATCTGTGGGTATTTCATAAATGTCCTTTTTCAGGTTGATGAAATTCCTTTCTATTGCTAGTTTGTTGAGTGGTTTTATCATGAAAGGTGTTGAGATTTGTCAAATGCTCTTTTTCTTCATTAACAGAGATAATCATGTAGTTTTTCCTTCATTCTGTTAATTGGTGTATTACATTGATAATTTTCTTGAACCAGTCTGACATTCCTCAGATAAATCCTACTTAGTCATGGTGCATATTCCTTTTATATACTGCTGGATTCAGCTTACTAATATATTGCTGAGGATTTTTGCATCTATATTCAAAAGGGATACTGGTCTGTAGCTTTGTTTTTATGTCTTGGTCTGGCTTTCGTATCAGAGTAATGCTGGCCTCATAGAACGAGTTAGGAAAGACTTCCAAAAATTTTTTGGAAGAGTTTACCAAGGATTGGTTTTCATTCTTCTTTAAATATTCATAGAATTCAGCAGTGAAGTCATCTGGTGCAGAGCTTGTCCTTGAGACCTTTTTGATTACCGATTCAGTCCCTTTGCCTGTTATACGTCTGTTCAAAATTTCTATTTCTTCTTGAGTCAGTTTTGATAGTTTGTGTGTTCTAGGAATTTTTCCATTTCATCTTGGTTTTCTATTGCCTTGGTATACAGATGCTTAATTTTTCTTATAATCTTTTAAATTTCTGTAATGTTCGTAGTAACGTACTCACTTTCATTTTTGATTTTAGTAATTTGAGCTTTCATTTTGTTCTTTCCTAGTCAATCTAAGTAAATGTTGTTAATCTTGTTGGTTGATCTTTTCCAAAAAATAACTTTTTATTTGATTGATTTCCTCTGTTGTTTTTCTATTCTCCGATTTATTTTTAAATCTCTAATCTTTATTAATTCTTTCCTTCTACTAGATTTGGGTTTAGTTTGTTCTTTTTCTAGTTCTTCAAAGTGTAAAGTTAGGTTACCGATTTGAGTTATGTTTTAACATAGTTGTTTACAGTATGAATGTACCTTGGAGCCCTGCTTTTGCTGTATCACATAAGTTTTGGTATGTTGCATTTTCATTTTCATTCTTCTCAAAGTATTTTGAAATGTTCTCTTGTGATTTCTTCTTTAAGAATTTTGTTGTTTAAGGTTTGCTGTTTAGTTTCTGTTTATGAAATTTCCTGTCTTCCTTCTGTTATTGATTTCTTAGCTCCTCTCCATTTTGGTTGGTGAAGATACTTTGTATGATTTTAATATTTTAAAATGTATTGAGGGACTTCCCTGGCTGTCCAGTGGTTAAGACTCTGTGCTTTCACTGCCGGGGGCACAGGTTCAATCTCTGGTTAGGGAACTAAGATCCCACATGCTGGGCAGCATGGCCAAAAAATAAATAAACAAAATAAAATAAAATGTAATGAGAATTATTTTGTGGTCTAAACTATGGTCTGTTCTGAAGAAGGTTCCTTGTGCACTTGAGAATAATGTTTATTCTGCTGTTTTGGGGTGGAGTGTTCTGCATATACCTGTTACAACTAGGTGGCGTATAGTGTTATTCAGGTCCTCTGTTTCATTAACCTTTTCTGTCTCATTGTTCTATTCATTATTGAAAGTTGGGTATTGAAGCCTCCAACTATTATTGTAGAACTATATATAACTCCCTTCAATTCTTGAATCATATATATTTGAGTCCCTGTTGTTTGGTGTATATATGTCTATATTGCTATATCTTCTTGAATTGGCCCTTTTATCAGTATATACTCTACTTCTTTGTCCCTTATAACAATTTTTGGCTTAAAGTCTGTTTTGTCTGATATTAGTATATTCACCCACTTCTCTTTTTATAGCTATTTGCGTCAAATCTCTTTTCCATCCTTTTGCTTTCAACCTATTTGTATATTTGAGTCTAAAGTGAGTCTGTTGTATACAGCAGATACTTGGATCATGCTTTTTGTTAAATCTATCTTGCCAGTCTCTGTCTTTGAATTTAAAATATGAATAATTTACATTTAAAGTAATTACTGCTAAGGAAGAACTTACTTCTGCCATGTTGCTATTCTTTTTCTATACATCGTATCTTTTTTGTCCCCCAATTTCTCTATTTCTGTCTTCTTTTGTGTTTGACTGGTTTCCCCTTCAACTTTGGGATTCTTCCTGGTAAAGGACCAGTATGGGAAAGCTATAAACCTATTCTTCATACATTTGTGCAATGACTATGAAATAGAAGACCCTCACCTCCCTCTATACCAACTTCTTCATCTTCTCTCATAGGCGTACAAATGAGCCTCTCTGGTCCCTACCACTCACTCCCATACCTATCCACTTAAATGTTCAGCCATCAGTTCAAACTCAGTGGTTCTGAAGTTGACTGCCTCTCCCCATAAAATCCATTTTGTTTTAATAAGTAAAATATAATCAGGAGTTTTATTATCCCAGTCTTCTAGACTTAAGATTATCCTGGCTTCTCCACTTTCCTTTAGTCCCCCTTCCATAAAGTCACTAAGGTTTTTATGCAATTTCTCCTTGTCCCTTGAATGTGGGAGAGTTTGAGGGCAAAATTCCAGGCAAAAGTGATAGCATGTGAAGACTCCTGGGCAAAAGCATGACATGTTCTAGGAAGTGAAAGAAAATAAAAACAACTGTCATGTAGATTCCAAGGAGAAAGAGTGGCGAGAATAGTCAGGGACTAGATTATGTGATTATGTGAAATCATGTGAGGACTTGTCATGCTAGGGACTTTGAACTTCATCCTATGAAAAATGAGAAGCCATTGAAGAAGGAGAGTTACATGACCAGCAATCCATGTTAGAAGGATCACTGTGTCTATGGAAAATGGGTTAGAGGGGAAAAGACTAGAAGCAGGGAGACGAGCTAAGAGTGTGTTGAAATAATACAGGAAAGAAGTAATGGTGGCCTAGAATAAGGTAGTCACAGTCCGGATGTAGAAAAGAGGACAGAACCATGAGATAGTTAAGAAATATAGTTAATGAGACAGTGATAGATTGAGTGTGGTTGATGAGAAAGAGAGATGTATCTATGATAACTTCCAAGTTTCTGGCTTGAACAAGTAGGTGAATAATGATACCATTTTACTGAAATGGGGAAAGTGAAGACTATGCATATTGACGGGAAGAACATGAGTTCAGGTAGGATAGGAAGAGTATAAGATACCTGTGAGACATCCAAGGGGAGATGTTAGAGTAGGTCATATAAATCTGGAGGTCAAAAGAGAGCTCAAGGTTGGTGACAGGATTTGGAAGTTGTCAGCATGTAGATGGTATTTAAAAACACGTGATTGAATGATATCACCCAGGGAGAGAGTATAAATAGAAGAGGGCAGAGGGCTGAGCTGTGGAGTCCTCCAAAATTTATAAATACATCAGAAAGTGAAGTAAAGCCCATCAAAGAAGACTGAAAGTATTAGGGAGAGGAAAAAAATAGGAGTAGTGTGGTATTCCAAACAGCTGAAGATGGTGGCCAAGGGATGAATATTTCAAGAGGGAATAATCAACATTATCTGATGCTGCTGTGAAAGGCAAAAAATGACTAGTGAGGTTAATGACATGATAGTCATGGCTTCCTTGATTTTAGTTAGAATGCACTGGATTGATGAGTGAGAGAGAAGTGAGGAAATGGAAACAGTACAGAAAACTTGTTCAAGATATTTGGAAGAAAAGAGGAAATGGAAGGAGTGACTAGTTGGTAGGGCATGTGGTATCAAGTGAGGTTGGGTTTCTTTTTATTTTCATGATGGGAGAGGCTTTGAGATGTTTAAATACTGACAAGAAAGGACCAATAGGAAAGGAAAGAAGGAGAAAAGAGGTAATCAATATGGTGGGGGTGCCCTAAAAGGGGGCAGGATTAGCCTTAGGAGGGGAACATCTTTTTCATAGTAACATGAATGAAGGAGCAAAAGTATCAGTGTAGATTCAAATAAGTTTGTAGGTTTCATGGTATAAAGGTGTGATGGTTTCCTTCTGACACTTATATTGTCTTTGGAGTATTAGGAAATGAGACCATTTGCTGAGAGGGAGAGCTCAAGGTGTGAGAGCTTGGAAGTTTGAGGAGAGTGGAGAAAATAATTCTGAGAATGGGAGCTGCAGCTAAGTAAGTAAACTAGAACTACCATGCTGTGTTGAGAGCAGGTTAGTGGTTTTCTAACACTGCTCAGCAGACTGAGTGCAGATGTGGAGAAAGGGGATGCTTCATTTATCCAGGGTTTTACCAGGTGGGTGTGATAGAAGGTCAATGGATCCAGAGAGCTGGAGGTATGATGTGTCACTGAATCCAGGCTTGCCACAGAAAGGAGTGAAGGCAGGTGGAAGCTATGGATAGGGTAAAACAGAGGGTTCAGTGGACAGGTGGTCCCAGTGAGGTTGAAGGACCTCATTTTCTTGAGAATGATAGCGTGCATGCAACAGAAAAATAGCAACTTTTGGTAAGAGAGTGGGGTCAGAAATTGTAATTTTAGAGAATGAGCAACTTCTGGTACTGACAAAGTCAGGGCTGTAGCTGTGAGAGTGGATGGCTGAGCTACAGTGGAGTAGGAGAAGATAATTGGAAATAGAACTGAAGGGTCAGGGTGCTGTTTGGATCACCCATACAGCCATGGATGTCACCCAACGTGATGGCAGGAGTTGGTATGTGGAGGAAGTTGAGGACCTAAAGTTTTCAATGAATGGCAGAGGATGGAGATGGTGGTGGAGAGCAGTGGTGAGAAAGTGACTGGAAAGTTGGTACATGAAAATAAGAATGGTTAGAAGGCTATTTAGCTAAATGGTGTGAGCTTTAAAGTAGCAGGGGTTATATGGAATCTGGAGCCAGATTGCCTGAACTTGAATTCTGATTCCACCAGAGCGCTGACTGTCAAGTTACTTGACCTCTGTGTCTCAATTTTTTATCTGTAAAATGGGTATGATAATAATACCTCATAGGCTTGTTAAGAAGATCAAATGAGTTAATAGCTGAAGAATATTTAGAACAGCACCTTGTCCATAGTAATTGCTATTAAGTGTAAACTTTTATGTAGTGTCCTTTTTTACAGAAGGCTGGGTGCCCATCTATGATCATATTCAGAAGTAAGATCTCAATCAGCTATAGACAACCCATTTATCTGCTTGAGTGGTTTTATTCCTATCATCTGTGATCTATGCTTAGTAGTTAGGTTCTTGGACTCAGCTGGGTCATCAGCAGGGAAGCCAGTTTGTTGAGAAAAAGACTAATGGGAAATATATCAGCAGTATCCTGAAAGGCTGTAATAGTAATGAGGGACATTAGACTTACTAAAAGCAGAGTGACCTGGCAAGAGCTTCATCAGCACATTTAGAGTCACATTAAAGAATGTGGTATAACCATTCCCAATAGCCGTTTTCCTATTTGGAAACCACAGCCAGCCCCACAGTGTGAGAACCTTGCCTTACATAGCAAGGAAAGGATGTGAGTAGGGAGGTAAGAGGGTGGATGGTTTCTGCATGTTTTCTGTTTTCCTCGATTTCCACAGTAAGTGCCTAGCACTGAAAATGCACTTTTTATACCCCCTCTTTCACAATGTGTTCTCTGGAAAAGATCTGATAAAATGATGATGAGTACTTATGGCCCATCCCAGAGACACATTGTTCAATGGTGAGTGCCTTAAGTCAAAGGTGGGAAGGTGGAATTTTAGGCATTAGTGAGCTGAGAGGGGGTGGATGTTTTGAGGACCAGGAACCTTCTCTTCAATCTGGCCCTGACTACTGGCCCATTGTTTGAGCCATACACTGTGCTAGATCCTAGATCTGAATAAGACACTTCCTGACTTCAAGAAGCTCAAGATCTATAGGAGGGAAATTGACACTGTAAAACACAATCACAACATGATTAGTACTGTTATCAGTGGTGTGGGCAAAATGGCAATCTAGAGGAGAAAGATTGACTAATTCCTAACACTCTCTGTGGGACTCGGGGAAGACTTTATGGAAGAGGTGATATTATAACTGGGACTTGAAGGATGAATGAATGTCCTGGAGGAAGAATATAGGGGAGGGAAGATATTCTATGCAGGGAGAACAACATGTGCAAAAACATGGATCCATAAAAGGATTTACTAATAACGTATTTTCTAGTGGTGTGAGAACTCTACTATAGCTAGAGCATAGAAAGTGTGTGGGGAAGGTGTGGCAGGAGATGAAGTAGAAGACGGAGTGTCTCAGATTGCTAAGGAAGTTTTACACCATACTAAGGAGTTTGGCAGTAGAGAATCAGTAGAGATTTTTAAAAGCAAAGTGGATATGTGATCAAATATGTTGGTTTTTATTTTTCAGAGACTGGGATTGGTAGCTTTATGGAGGATGAGGTAGAGACTAGAGAGGCATAGAGCTAGGAAGCTTTTGGAATAGTCCAAGCAAGAGACAGTGAGCATCTGAACTAAAGCTGTGTCTGTGATAGAACTGAAGAGACATTTCTGAAGTAAGATTGACAGGGTTTGGTAACTAACTGGAAATACAGAGTGAGGCAGAAAGAAGCGTGAAGGATCATATTTAGGTTGGCTGTCTAGATATTAACCAAAATGAGGTAGGCCGAAGGATGCAGCCTTAAGGGGGAATAAGATTAATCCAGTTTTGAGATGGTTGTAGGGCATTCAGCTAGATAGAAATATGGCTCTGGGCTTCAGGAAGAAAACCAGAAGAAAACAGTATCCTGAAAAACAAAAGTGTGAAATTTTCCAAAAGGATAAATTGGAGTGAAGATGGAAAGCCATAGTTTTCAGTGTATAGCTCTTTCACTTCCTTGATTAAATGTATTCCTGAGTATTTTAATCTTGTTGATGCTGTAGTAAATGGAATTGTTTTCTTCATGTATTTTTTGGATAGTCTGTTGTTAGTGTATAGAAACACAACTAATTTTGTATACTGATATCATATCCTACAACTTTACCTAACTCATTTATAAGTTCTAACAGTTTTTGATGGAGTCTTTAGATTTTCTATGTATAATGTCACTGCAAATTGAGACAATTTAACTTCTTTCTTTACTTGGTTGCCTTTTCTTTCTTTTCCTTGCCTACTTTCTCTAGCTAGGACTTACAAACTGTGTTGAATAGGAGCAGTGAGAGAGGGTATCCCTGTCTTCTCTAGATCTTAGAGAAAAAGTTTTCAGCCTTTCACCGCTGAATATAATGTTAGCTGTGATCTTATCATATATAGAAATACAGTTGACCCTTGAACAACACAGGGGTTAATCCATGCATAATTTATAGTCAGCCCTCAGTATCTGTGGTTCCTCTGCATCTGTGGATTCAACCATGGACTGTGTAGTACTGTAGTACTTACTTACTACTGAAAAAATGTCCAAGTATAGGTGTACCTGAACATTTCAAACCCACGTTGTTCAGTGGTCAACTGTATATTCTTGACAGAAGCTGGTTCCAGAACACTATTGTATTAATTATCTGTTGCTATATAACAAACTACACTGAAATTTAGCAGTTTCAAACAGCAAACATTTATTATGTCATACAGGTTTTGAGACTCAGGAATCTGGAGGTGGCTTACCTGGGTGGTTCTGAGTCAGAGTCCCTCATGCATTTTCTGACAAGACAGTAGCCAGGGTTGTGGTCTTCTTAAAGCTTGACTGGGACTGAAGAATTCACTTCCAGATTTACTCACATGGTTTTTTGGAATGCCTTAGTTTCTCCCTGGGAGTTGGCCAGAGGCCTCTTTTCCTTATCCTTTGGGCAAACCAATAGGCTACCTGAGTGTCCTCATGACATGACAGCTGGCTTCTCCTAGAGAATGTGATTCAAAGGAGAGTAGAGACGAAGACAAGGAAGCCACAGTCTTCTGTAACCTAATCTCAGAAATATCATACCATCACTTCTGTCATCTGATACTTGTCACACAGACCAACTGTGTTAATGCGGGAAGGAGCTACACATGGGTGTGAATACCAGGAGGTAGGAATCATTGGGGACCATCTTGGAGGCTGGCTCCAAGAACAAATACGCTCAACAAATATGTGTATATTTGTGTACAGGGAGATACTGATGAAAAATATGGACATCAAAGTACCAAGAATATTTATCTCTGGGAGGTGAGATTATGGGTATTTTAAAATATATTTTTCTTTTTTATCTGTTGTGCAATTTTTATAGGGAACTCAGTTACTGATGTTTGACAAAATCAGAAACCAATCAATGTATTTTATTAAAGGAATAAATGGGAGTTGAGGAAATAGAGAAACTGTATATAGACTATTCCTTCGACAATTTTGGTAGTCAAAGTAAGGTAGATTAGTTTTAGGAATAGGCGTAATTGAGGAATGTGGGGTTTTTTTTTTAATAGGAAAATATGTTTGTAGACTGAGAGGAAGAATCTGGAGGAAAGGTCAAGATCAGAGGCACAGGAGAGAGAAGGGACTATTGATGAAGCTCTAGTGGATGTGGAAGGAAGTGAACTGCAATGTGGAGGTGGAGGTCATTGTCACAGTCACAGTGAATGATAATTCACTGTGTAGATATGTGAAAGAGTTGGCCTTGGACATGGGAATGTGTAAGCCTTGGACAAAATTATTAGCTTTGGCTAAGAATAGTTAATGTTGAGTTGGAGTGGGGAAACATTGACCTCTGAAATATGAGAGGAGGAAAAGATGGGTGCCATTATTAGAAATTAATTAGAGTATTAAGACAAGAAATTCTGTGGAGTTCACAGTTAATGGTAGGTTTTCTTCCTCTGATAAAGGCAGCAAGACATTCTGCTGAGTCTGTCTGTGATAGGGTAAAAGGCCTGGAGAGGATTATGCAAGTTTAAAACATCTGTTGTTTGGACTGAGGAAGGGCCAACCAGGGAAAAGGATTGTGGAGAAAGCTTGAGAGCCCAGATGGTAATATCTGTGGTCTCTTGTGTGATCTTTAAATACAAAGAATGGCATTACCAGCTCTAATGTGTAATAATGTTTATCTGTTGATCATTAAAATAATTGCTGCCTTTCATGTTAAAGGAAAATGTTTCTCTACTCACAGTACTTCTTACATCAAATATATGGCTTTTTCTTTGACATCAACCAATTTTCCAACTCTCTGGACAGTAAGTGGATATCCTATAATTTAACTCAATTCTGAGTTAAATTAATCAATTCTAATTACCCAGAGTTAGTGTCAGACTTCATATGCTTAAGAGTTCATTTCCACAAGAATGCCCTCACTTTGGATGCCATTGGCAAGTAATGGAGGTCCCTACAGTTCCTGCACTTCTGTTTGACTTGGCTACAAAGTTGGGGGTTCCCACACAACCGTCCTCAGATCTGATAATTTGTTGGAATGGCTCAAAACTCAGGGAAATATTTATTTACATTTACTGGTTGATTATAAAGGATACAGATGGAAAGCCAAATGAAGAGGTACGTTAGGGCAAGGTCTAGACGGGTCCTGAGTGCAGGAGCGTCTGTCTCCTGGAGAGTTTACCACGCTCTTGGCACACGGATGTCTTCAGCAACCTGGAAGCTCTTCAAACCCCATGGTTTAGGGATTTTTATGGAGGCTTCATCATGTAGGCATGATCAATTATTAACTTAATCTCTACTCCCTCTCCCCTCCCAAGAGGATGAGGATGGAGCTGAAAGTTCCATGTTTCTAATCATGGCTTAGTCTTTCTGGTGATCAGTTCCCATTCTGAAACTATCTGGGAGCCCATGAAAAGTCTCCTTATTAGAAAAAAAAATGCTCCTATCGCCCAGGAAATTCCAAGGGATTTAGGAACTCTTTGTAAGATACTCCTATCACCCCCATCAGTCAGGAAATTACCAGTTGCAAGAGCTCTGTGTCAGAAACAGAGGGCAGAGACCAAATATGTATCTTCTTATGTCACACATGTTATTGGCCAGCCTCTTACATAGTTTACATCTCTTTAAAAATAATGAGTTAATGTAAGATGTTTTCACAGCATTTTTCCTTACTTCTTGTTAAGTTAGCTTGCCTGAATTATGTTTATAGAAATCCCATGATGTACCTGGCTTCAGTTTTAGGGTGACAGTTATCAGTCCCTATTTATGGGCCAAACCAAAAGCAAAATTTTGGTCTTCTTTTTGAAATGGCTATGGCCATCAAAATGCGATGTTTGCAAGGATATTTTATGTAGGTAATATGAATGATTTTTAGGTAGAAAAATTATATAGGTCAAGAGTTTGCACATAGGTACATAAAGCTTAGGGTTTTTAGAACTTGGAAGCTCATTAACATTTAAGAGAAGCCCTCTATATTAGCAGTTTCCCTTTTTCTGAAGAAAACCCCCAAAACCCCATTTTCTGGAGAGCACAAAAAAACACTATATACCTGAGCATAGGAGCTGAAAAGTCCATTAAAAACACCTTTCAGCAAATTGAAATGAAACTCTTTTCATCCTACATACAGACAGAGAATTCGGTATACACAAAAAAATTATATTCACATTCCAGTCCCTCTGTAAAACCTGTTGACTGATGCCTAGGACTCACTGAATGCTTGCAGCTAATAAGCTCCTCTTTCTTAAGTCAGAATACTCTTGCTGCCACCAGTTGGGAGGGGTATAAGAGTTAAGACAGGGTTGTATTTGTTTTCATACCTGTTTAGGCCAATCGAGCTTGCTATTGTAATTCCATAATTTAACTTTTAGATTATGACAACCAGTCAGAACATGGCAACAAAAATAAAATTATTGTTTCTATAAAAAACCAAGTTGGCTGAACAATATTAGGAATAAAGCAAGGGACTTAACTAGAGATATAACAGATTAAGAAGAATATATTAAAGTATTTTGTGCTAATACTGTTGAAGAATTAGATGAAATGAATAGATTTCTAGAAAAATATAAATTACCAAAGGTGACTCAATAAAACAAAAGAAATGCCTTAATTAACTGTGATAATATTCAAGGAACTTACTCCAGTAGTTGAAAATATCTACTGGAAAACCCCAGACCCAGGCAGTTTTACCATCTCACACAAAGTATTTTAGGGGAGAAAAAAAGAGGAAACAATCCCTAAATTATTTTATCAGGTAAGTATATAACTATGATACCAAACCAGAGAATAATATGTGGAAGGGGAATTAGAGGTCAAATTCACTCATGAATATAGATACAAAATTTTAGTAAACATATTTAAAAATTTATTCTAGCAATATTTAAAAACATAATTCATTAAGATCCAGGTGGATTTATTTCAGACACACAAGGGTTTATTTCAGAAATGCTATGAAAATCAACTTTAGGTGCCTCTGTGAGAATTTTTAAGCAATAATAGATTAGAAAATCTATTAATGTAATTCACCACATTAACATATCTCAGTAGATGGAAAAGCATTTAATAAAACTTTAACATGTATTCATCATAAAAATAAACACTTAGCAAATCAGGTATAGAAGGAAATTAATTTGATAAAGAAGACCTAAAAATGCCCCTAATGCAAACATCATACTTCCGGTTGAAATTTTAAAAGTGTCCCTTTGAAATTAGAGATAGGAATAACTATGAACACCATTTCTATTTATTACTTATAGAATATCTAAGCCAGAAGACTGAGACAAGGTAAAGAAATGGAACTTATAAGGATTTAAAAGGAAGAAACAAACGATAATTTTTTCTAAGATGTTATGACTTTGTGTCCCTTTCTCAGATTGTATGCCTGTGTATTATTATGTGACACTTAAAAAAAAATTTATTGAAGTAGATTGATTTACAGTGTTGTGTTAATTTCTGCTGTACAGCAGAGCGATTCAGTTATACATATATATACATCCTTTTGCATATTCTTTTCCATGATGGTTTATCACAGGATATTGAATACAGCTCTCTGTGCCATAGGAAGGGTTAATTTACTTGAAACAACCACCTCCCCATTCAAAGAACTAACAATTGGGAGTAAAATATTGTTTAAAATCTTCTTAAAGGCAACCAAGAGATCACTAGATATTAATAAATTACAAGGCCAAAGTCTAAGATAATAGTGGGAAAAGGGAGATATTAGCTGAGCTCTAAAGCCATTTTTTATCCTTTAGGAGTTTGCCAAGATAGGGGACAGTCTCAGGGTAACAGGTGGGGCAGAAGTTATTATCCAGGGCGTGCCTAAGGTGAGGAGACTACTAGGTGACTTTTCCCATAAAAGTGAACCTCAAAGGACTATACTCTTGAGTTAAGGGTAAATCAGAAGGAAATACCACCAATTCCACCTGCTGAGAAAAAGTGCATGAGAAGTTGCCTTGGCACTGAGCAAAATATGGGGATAAGAGGACTAGTCCCTAAGAAATTGTTAACACAAGCTGGACCTCACATACATTTGTAGTCAACATTTATCACCTGGTTGGACAAACATCTTCAAGAAATGAATGTAATTAAGGTGATGCTTAACAGACAGGTCCCTAGGTGCTTGGCAGAAGCAAACACAAATACTCGTTGGAGGAAAGTACCTTCATCTTAACCCCCAAATAATGTCTACAAGTGAAAACACAACATAACAAAACTTACGGGATGCAGCAAAAACAGTCCTCAGTGGAAAAGTTATAGCTGTAAAAATTTACATTAAAAAATATGTCAAATAAATAAACTAAATTCATGCCTCAAGGAATCAGAAAAAAAGAAGAGCAAACTAAATCCAAAGATAGCAGAAAGAAGGGAATAATAAAGATTAGAGCAGAGATTAAAAAAAAAGTAAGAATAGAAAAACAGTGAAATCAGTGAAGCCAGAAATCGCTTTGAAAAGATCAACACAGTTGACAGACATTTAAGTAGACTAAGAAAAACAGAGAAGAGGGAGATAACTGAAATCAGAAATGCAAGTGGAGGCAATACTACTGACTTTAAAGAACTAAAAAGGATTCTAAAAGAACACGGTAAACAGTTGTAACACCAACAAATTAGATAACCTAGATGATATGGGAAAATTCCTAGAAACACATAAACTACCAATTGTAACTCAAGAAAAAATATAAATTCTGAACAGACCTATAAAAAATAGATTGAAGGAGTTACCAAAAATGTCCCCCAGAAGGAAAGTCCAGGAACAGATTGATTCACTGGTGAATAAACCAAACATTTAAAGAAGAATTAACACCAATCCTTGTTAAAATCTTCTAAAAAATGTAAAGGGAGGGGGAAACACTTCAGTTTATTCCATGATACCAGCATTACTCTGCTACCAATGCCAAAGATATCACACACACAAAAATTTACAGACCAATACCCCTTATAAATATAGATGTAAAAATCCTCAGCAAAATAGTAGCAGACCAAATCTAACAGCGTATTGAAAGGATTATTCACTATGGTTAAGTGGAATTTATCCCAGGAATGCAAGGGTAGTTCAATCTAAGAAAATCAATGTAATGTACCACATTAATAGAATGAAGGGGGAAAAAAACACATGGTCATTTCAACTGATGCAGGAAAAGCATTTGTCAAAATCCAATACCCATTGATGATAAAAAAAAAAAAACACTCAACAAAAAGTGGAAGGGAATTCCCTCAACATGATAAAAAATATTTATGAAAATCCCGGGCTTCCCTGGTGGTGCAGTAGTTGAGAGTCCACCTGCTGATGCAGGGGACGCGGGTTCATGCCCTGGTCCGGGAGGATCCCACGTGCCGTGGAGCGGCTGGGCCCGTGAGCCATGGCCGCTGGGCCTGCGCGTCCGGAGCCTGTGCTCCATGACGGGAGAGGCCACAGCGGTGAGAGGCCCACGTACCGCAAAAAAAAAAAAAA
>RJWK010053171.1:0-15433 GCA_004363435.1 Platanista minor
GCAGAGAAATCTTTCGACAAAATTCAACACCCATTTATGATAAAAACCCTCCAGAAAGTAGGCATAGAGACAACTTTCTTCAACATAATAAAGGTCATATATGACAATCCCACAGCCAACATCACCCTCAATGGTGAAACACTGAAAGCAGTTCCACTAAGATCAGGAACAAGACACGGTTGCCCACTCTCACCAACCTAATTCAACATAGTTTTGGAAGTTTTAGCCACAGCAATCAGAGAAGGAAAGGAAATAAAAGGAATCCAAATCAGAAAAGAAGAAGTAAAACTGTCACTGTTTGCAGATGACATGATACTATACATAGAGAATCCTAAAGATGCTACCAGGAAACTACTAGAGCTAATCAATGAATTTGGTAAAGTAGCAGGATATCAAATTAATGCTCAGAAATCTCTGGCATTCCTATACACTAATGATGAAAAATCTGAAAGTGAAATCAAGAAAACACTCCCATTTACCACAGCAACAAAAAGAGTAAAATATTTAGGAATAACCCTACTTAAGGAGACAAAAGACCTGTATGCAGAGAATTATAAGACACTGATGAAAGAAATTAAAGATGATACTAATAGATGGAGAGCTATACCATGTTCCTGGATTGGAAGAATTAACATTGTGAAAATGACTCTACTACCTAAAGCAATCTACAGATTCAATGTAATCCCAATCAAACTACCCCTGGCATTTTTCACAGAACTAGAACAAAAAATTTCACAATTTGTATGGAAACACAAAAAACCCCGAATAGCCAAAGCAATCTTGAGAACGAAAAATGGACCTGCAGGAATCAGGCTCCCTGACTTCAGTCTATACTACAAAGCTACAGTAATCAAGACAGTATGGTACTGGCACAAAAACAGAAATATAGATCAATGGAACAGGATAGAAAGTCCAGAGATAAACCCACGCATGTATGGTCACCTTATCATCGATAAAGGAGGCAGGAATGTACAGTGGAAAAAGGACAGCCTCTTCAATAAGTGGTGCTGAGAAAACTTGACAGGTACATGTAAAAGTATGAGATTAGAACACTCCCTAACACCATACACAAAAATAAGCTCAAATGGATTAAAGACCTAAATGTAAGGCCAGAAACTATCAAACTCTTATAGGAAAAATAGGCAGAACACTCTATGACATAAATCACAGCAAGATCCTTTTTGACCCACCACCTAGAGAAATGGAAATAAAAAAAAAAATAAACAAATGGGACCTAATGATACTTCAAAACTTTTGCACAGCAAAGGAAACCATAAACAAGACCAAAAAACAATCTCAGAATGGGAGAAAATATTTGCAAATGAAACAACTGACAAAAGATTAATCTCCAAAATTTACGAGCAGGTCATGCAGCTCAATAACAACAACAAAAAAACAAATAACCCAATCCAAAAATGGGCAGAAGACCTTAATAGACATTTCTCCAAAGAAGATATATAGAGTGCCAAGAAACACATGAAAGAATGCTCAACATCATTAATCATTAGAGAAATGGAAATCAAAACTACAATGAGATATCATCTCACACTGGTCACAATGGCCATCATCAAAAAATGTAGAAGCAATAAATGCTGGAGAGGGTGTGGAGGAAAAGGAACACTCTTGCACTGCTGGTGGGAAAGTGAATTGTTAAAGCCTCTTTGGAGAACAGTATGTAGGTTCCTTAAAAAACTACAAATAGAACTACCATATGACCCAGCAATCCCATACTGGGCATATACCCTGAGAAAACTGTAATTCAAAGAGAGTCATGTACCAAAATGTTCACTGCAGCTCTATTTACAATAGCCAGGAGATGGAAACAACCTAAGTGTCCGTCATTGGATGAATGGATAAAGAAGATGTGGAACATATATACAATGGAGTATTACTCAGCCATAAAAAGAAACAAAATGGAGTTATTTGTAGTGAGGTGGATGGACCTAGAATCTGTCATACAGATTGAAGTAAGTCAGAAAGAGAAAGACAAATACCGTATGCTAACACATATATATCGAATCTAAGAAAAAAAATATCATGAAGAACCTATGGGTAAGACAGGAATAAAGACACAGACCTACTAGAGAATGGACTTGAGGATATGGAGAGGGGGAAGGGTAAGCTGTGACAAAGTGCGAGAGTGGCATGGACATATGTACACTACCAAACGTAAAATAGATAGCTAGTGGGAAGCAGCTGCATAGCACAGGGAGATCAGCTCGGTGCTTTGTGACCACCTAGAGGGGTGGGATAGGGAGGGTGTGAGGGAGGGAGGTGCAATAGGGAAGAGATATGGGGGCATATGTATATGTATAACTAATTCACTTTGTTATAAAGCAGAAACTAACATGCTATTGTAAAGCAATTATACTCCATTAAAGATGTAAAAAAAAATTTGTGCAAACACTAAAGAATATATGTATATATGTACATGGAGACGTAAAAATTTGTTTTTAAGAATACATAAACATGATTTGAGTATTTTTAAGAACATTTCATTTCGCTTTAATTGAATGTGGAAAAATATTATGGAAAATGCATTTCCTCCATTTAAATTTGTAAGTCAACTTAAAATACCCTTTCAAGTTTTTAGAAAATAAAATTTAAAGAAAAAAAGAGATAACGCCAAAAGAAAAAATTATTCATTTTCTGCTTCTTAACCAACAATTTCTTTGAGCAGAACAAACTTCTTTTTTTTGGCCATCATATGCTACCTGAATGAGATATCTAGAGCAAGTGTTCCTAAGATGATACAAGAATTGACTACTTAAGATGGTATGAGAATGACTATCCTTTCTCAGCACTCCTGCCCCCATAGATGTACTTATTTTTCTAAAGATCTCTCTAGCTAAGCCCATGCCAAAGTACAGTGACTCAATATAGAGCCAAGAAGGTGGGAAACACCTACCATCTCATATGAAATCATGAGCCAACACTCTGTAACCTTGACATCCTCTTTCTTCTCCCAGAAAAAAGAATCAAGCTGCTAATAAAAATGTGTCCTGATTAGAGAAGATGAGTTTTCTTCACCATTTCTTAATGCAATTATTATTATTTCACTTTTAAAAACATATTAGTAAATCTCCACAATATTCACACCCAATTGAAAAATCAGCTCATAATTAGAGATTCAGTTACAAAAGGACACATCCTTTCTCTCTAAATCAAAGAAAAATTTCTCTGACAAGGAAGATTTTAAAACTATTGTAATGAATATCAAGATTATTGCAATAAGGAAAAGAAACTGAAATTAATTTCTCTGAAAAAAAAGTGAAGGAGAGATTTTAAGGGCTAGGTTTAGCTAGTAGAAAAGTACTAAAAAATGTAGAAGGGAAATTACTCCCTGTGATGAGTCTATCTATGTTTGCTAATTGGAGCTTGCTGAAGTTAGGCTACTACCCTTCCACTGAGCCTGGGAGATAGGGGCTCTATCTTTCTGATGATTGCATTTCAAAGGGATGATTCCCAGGTCCTTGAGAAAGATGTTGCTGGCTTGTAAAACTGGCAAGAATCTGGGAGAATATTTACAGCTCAAAGAAGAAGAAGAAGAATTTACAATGAAAAGTTTTCTAATGTAAATGCTGTAACGAAAGGGAGATCAGGGGCCTATAGTCAGGAAGAAACCTATCTAAATTTTAGTGAAGCTGAGGGGAAGTTAAAGCCTTCTTGGTCACTTGCATGTGCACAAGATAAGAGTCTCATGAAGCACACTTGGCTGAGAGACCACATCAAGATTATAAATGATTTCCAGTACATATTGAATGGTAGCAAGGCTGCCATATCATAGGTAATGGTTTAAACCATAACATAAGTAATACTCTGAAAAGGCTAAAACAAATTGAGTACTAAAGAGAAAACTGTAAACCTCCCACACAAAATGAATTATCTATCTATCTATCTACCTATCTATTTATCTATTAACAGATTTAACCTCACATTCCCCCAGCACACAATTTTAGCACACTTGATTTCTACTTTAGACTCTTCACCATATCCTCTCTACCTAGGAGTTTGCACTCTACATGTCAGAATACAAATATAGCATATAGCATGGACATATTGTTCTAAATAAAACAGATATTAGTGTCAATGTTGTTGCTAAATAGTAATGTTCTTTAGTACTGTTATAGGGCATCGGTACAAACTCCATGTAATTTCAGTCAATAACATTACAGGGTAAAAAGAAATGTATGAATAATAGTTTAATCTTTTTAAATGTAGGATACTCAAAGCCATATGGAAAAAGAACAGGAGAAAATGTGAAATAATTATAATCAAGTAAGTTAAGGAATTCACAAGTTTTATTTCCTGAAATTTGCTGGTAATTGAGGGCAATTTTTCTTTTCAATTTTCTTTTAGTTAATTAGAAAATTATTGTAATTTTCCAATTATTTTGCAAATTTGTTTCTTGTGTAAACACAAATTAACTCTAAGTTGTAAATGGAGTCAGTGAAACAAAAATTATAAAAACTTTGTTATCAACACTGTTTATCAAATGAGAGTAACAGCTGTCAAATATGATATACTTCAAATGTCACCCAAGAACCTAAAAAGAATTGTGGCCATGTAGAGATCCTGGGATGACTGACACACCATGTGAGGAAGTGGTGAGTACAGCAGGTACCATCTGCAAGTTGAGCCTTACAGACATTAAAGAACATAATCAGTAGCTTATGGAGTAAATGCCACATAAGCTGCTCTCTGAATGAGCCCCATATTGACATGGCAGTATAAAAAAGGAGAATATTGTAATGTAAAACCCTGTATTTATATAGATCATTTCCTTGAAAATCTCTTAAATCCTTAACAGATTCTGAGCTCATCAATCCTTAAATCCCAAAGAAATAAGAATTATAGAAGCACGTAATCCTCAAAATAATTATTGAGTGATCCAAGAAAGACAATTTTCTAGAGGCGTCCTCTGTTTTATGAATAGTTATGTGATCTTGTTAAGGGGATTATTTTTTTAGAAAAAACTCAATCTCCACAGAGTTTGGAAACAAAGACTATGGAGATTTATTCTATTTTGTTATATATATTTCCTTAAGATACCTTAAATCCTTTTTTTTTTTTTTTTTTTTTTTTCGGCTGTACTTGGGCCTCTCACTGTTGTGGCCTCTCCCGTTGCAGAGCACAGGCTCTGGACGCGCAGGCTCAGCGTCCATGGCTCACGGGCTCAGCCGCTCCACAGCATGTGGGATCTTCCCAGATCGGGACATGAACCCATGTCCCCTGCATCGGCAGGCGGACTCTCAACCACTGCGCCACCAGGGAAGCCCAAATCCTTTTTGAACTCTGTAGTAAATAAGTAAAGACAAGGTCAGGAAAGAGGCATTATTGCGTTCAGGTGGAATTCATGATAATTCATATATAAACGATAACATGAGTCTACCAGACACCCTTACTAGGAGTAATAATTTTCCTAAACATTCACTTAATCGATGTGAGGATATGTGATGCTGCTTATGTATCTGATTTGTCTTTTCTGTATTTTCATATTTCCCCCCTGCTAACATCACTACCATAGTTAAAACCAACTCAGTATCTCACATCCAACAATCACAGTCTCCTCCATCCCTAGGATGCAAAATTCAAGACAGCAAGGGTTTTTTTATGTTTGGTCACTGGTTAATACCAAAGTATTAGAATGATGCTTGATCACAATAGAAACTAAATACATATCTGTCAAAATATGACAGATGAATGCACAAATGGATGAATGAATGAACAATAAATAAAATGTCTCCTTACATTTTATCTTGCAATTCTACAACCCATTCTATGTCTAAACTAGTTTCTTCATTGTATTCATATCACCTCAGTCAGTCTTTATTCTTTAAGTAATTCTTTTTCTCATTCTATTTCTTTTTATTATAATACGCTCTCAAAATCTTTTACATGTAAAAATCTAATCAAACTTATAAGATGAAAACTCAAAGTCCACATAAAACATAACACCTTCTTACACTGTAGCCCTTAAGGCCTGGTTCTTGTCAACTTTTATTTGAAGTTATAATTATTCCTCCAAATAATCCCAAATAATGATTTAGCACTATTAAATTGCTTATATCATAGACTATGCTTATGAAAAATAAGTTTCTAAGCTATCAAGAAGAAAAAAAATTTATACAACATCAAGAAGCCCACCATTAAGAAATTACCTTTATTAATATATAAACATCATTTACTTATATGAATACACAGACAAAATTTTAAATAAGAAAAATATAAGGAAGGGAAGGGAGAGAAAAAGAAATGGATCCAGAGAATATTTTTAAAAGATTTTATCATTATTTTAATTTTAGCAAAAATCACTGAATTTAATTTTTCTTAAATGTAAACAAATAAGTACCAATAAAAAAAGGAAATTGAAAATTTTGCTGAAATATACACATTTCATCATATGTTTTTTATGGTTATTTTCTTTTCAAAAAAGGGCTCAATATGAGAACATATGTCTACTGCTTTTTTTTACATAAAGGATATATAGACAGGATTTATAGCCTGAGGATCATGCTCTCCTCAAAAAACTTTTTACTACTTTCAGATATTACATTGATATGCAGAATCTGAAGCCCAGCTTATGCAATAATATTTGAAATAGCAAAAAATCATAAACAAACTGGATAAGATGATAGGATGGTGTGAGTGCAGGATATGTAGATGTAGAAATAATCGTAGAATATATAGGGAACTTACTTTTTCTTCATTCAAAAAGCATCTAGGTGCCTGAATATTAAAGTAAATCAGAGGTATATAGCATTCGAGAGGGGCCTTTAAAGAAGGTGGAGTGACCAACTCAAATTTTTCTCCTTTCTTTTATTTCCCACAAGTTACACTTATTTTATTCAACAAATATATTGGTTACTCCAAATATTTTCTAATTTCACATACCCAATCTGGTCAGATCATTTAATATGAGCTCACTCTGAGAAATAAAATAAAATAAAACACTAGATAGAGGCATGACAAACAATTTTTTAATCTACATGCAAGCACTAAATTACTGTTTATGGTTGCCTACGAGTTCTTTATTGGAAAGTGTAAGGGAACCCTTTTATTCAATCAATCCAATTACTTTTGATTTCAGTACAAAAAAATATTATGATTGGTTGGTAATACCTGTCATTGTAGTAAGTATTGTGTAACTAACTCTATGTTGGAAGATAATATATATGAATCAAACATGTTCATCCGAATGTATCTCATAATAGAATTTTGTCTCAATGTCTATTTTGGCTTGGCTATTTTTCTAAATTTAAGACTAGTAGTAAGTTGTCATGCTGCAGTTATGACATTGCCCCAAAGGCATCACATATAGGTTAGTATTCACTATAATACATAAAACAAAAATTGGTTTGATATACCACCAAGTAAATTTGCACTTATCAAACTCTGACCCTCTTAATTATAGTTTAGTATTTCTACTGAGTCATTTTCTCCATTTTCCCCATGATTCCTCTCTGATACACATTTTTATGCTACTATTAAAATAATTTCAGTGTGTCTCCTTTATTAAGACACATGTGATGTCATGCCATTATTAATCTTTTTACAGTTTGCAAGGGATAAAGACAAGCCATCAGTAATGCAAAAACAATAAGAAAAAGCTGGTGTAGCAAGACTTCTTTTCAAGCCTTTGGTCAAAAGAAGCAAATAGCTTGTTAACAGGAATAGAAAAGAACTTACAGGAATGATTGTTGATCTGGATGTCCAACTAAATCATTTGGATAAAACTTAGCTGGGACCATAAATCTTTAGCTCCTGAAGGAGAATTTGGGCACATAAAAAGGTGTCCAACAAGCTTAATATTCATTAGCTATTTTGTATTTTATAACTCTCAACAATTGCCATATCCTTCTATGTCAGGTATCATCATCTTCAAATTTTGTACTCAAGAACACTTAGAATTAAAGAATTCAAGCTTATTTTATTTGAGCTTTCATAACTAAGTGAAAGGCAGAATATAAATTTGAGTAGTTTTAATCCAAAACTATAACTACATTCTGAATATTTGTTCTACTTTACTATGAAGTTTGGTATAGTCTAAATCTGCTATAATATACCTTTAGGATTTGTGGACCTCTTAATTAGGTAGGCTATACTGTCGTATCAGATCCCATTCGGTCACGTGGCCCGTTGCTCGGACAATGAGTCTTGTTGCTTTATAATTGTGGCTGGCTGATTCTATTGCTGTTGCAGTACATCCTGTGATGGTTTAGCTATATAAATCTTAGACTGAAAGTGAAAACTATGAGATTATAAAACTGGCAGATTAGAGGTTAAACAGAATTTTCTAAAACAGATTACAATAAAAGTAAGTTTCTGGAGTGGATTAAGCATTTATTTATTTATCACAAAAGCAGACCTGAAAATTAGGAAAATACATTTCTTATGGAGTTTAAATGAAGCTTGTTCTATTAGATCACTTTTTGGTCTTTTAAAACTAAATATGTCAGCTCTGTCTCTATTTCTCCTACTAGTAGCATAAAGGATTCAACTAGGGAGTGGCAAAGAATCCTCCTTCCAATGCAGGAGACATGGGTTTGATCCCTGGTCCAGGAACTAATATCCCACATGCCCTGGGGCAACTAAGGCTGCAAACCACAACTACCGAGTCCATGATCCCTGGAGCCTGCACTCCACATCTACAGAGCTCCCACACCCTAGAGCCTGGTTGCCACAACTAGAGAGAAGCCCCTGCACCACAATGAAGAGCTCACACCACAGGGAAATATTCACCAACGCCTCAGAGAAGACCCCGAGTGCTGCAACTAAGACCCAACACAACCAAAAAAAAAAAAAAAAAAAGAACGAAAATAAATTTAAAAAAATAGTGTTAACTATACTTTTCATTTGAACGGTCTTCAGACCTGGAACTACTAACTATGAATCTCCAAAATGACCTTCTCCTGCCCCTAATACTATTATTATTCTATTTACCACTTTGCTTATAATTTACCTAAGCACAGCATTGAAACTTTTCTTACCATGTTCCCCTACTCCTAGAATGATATTATTCTTTCAATAAATCACACATTTTTATCTTCAGAAATATTTAGACATCTTAACAATTTCCTGGAATTATTTTTAGTAACTCTCCATAACACAGTCTTGAAAATCAACTCTTTCCATGTCAACTACTAAAGGTAAAATTTGTTGATAAGGATTGTACTTTCCATTTACATTGGTATTCACAATATAATATTTTTTCTGTAATGCTCAACAAAGAAGCAATTATCAACAAACAAAGAAATCATTTTGATGATGACTTAAATTTAAATTTTATTTTGAAAAAACACACATACACTCCTAAAACAAGGAAGTAACTATTATGACTAAAAATGATTTGTCAAAACGAGTACTGATTAATATAAATTCAGAATACTTTGAGAGAGATGGATTTACATGGGAACTGAAAAAGAGAAGGTCATGTAAAAGAAAGTTTTGAGGCTTGAAATATGGAAAGGAAGGAGAAAAATAAGAAATACAATGTGATGTGTCTCAGGCTGTTAGACACTGGAAGAAAGGTTGACTAAGCACACAATGTGAGGAGATTGAAAAAAAGTCATGTAGCTTTGGAGGAAAAAGTATACTAGGTTATTAGGGGACAATTATTGTAGTTAGTCATGAGCTCATAAATATTTTTAAAGGAAAATTAGGGAGGCAGTACAGAAAAGAAAGGGGTGATAAATATGTGTCAAAGATAAAAGAACTCTCAAAAAAAAAATCAGAGAGTAAATATAGTTATGGCAGGCAGCATAATGAGGTGGTCAAAAACATAACCTCTGGGGCCAAAATGAAGAACATGGACTCCAGATCCAGCCAGCCTAGCTTCAAATTCCACTTTTGTTATTGGGTATGCTCTTTAAACTCTTTGGCCACAGATATTTTTTTCTGTTATTTGGGAATATTAATAGGGCCATCTCCTAGATATGTTAAGATTAAAAGGTAAATAATTATAGAAGACTTAGAACAGCGCCCAACAAATCATAAACTATTTAGAATTATTTGTAGATAGATACTTAGATAGATAGATGATAGATAGATAGATGATAGATAGAATCACAGATGATTCACAAGTTTTGAGCCTAGAGTTTTCATTAGGTAGGAAAATTTATTGTTATGGAAGATAGAGTGGTAGATGGCAAACAGGGCTCCAAATTCTTTCCTTTCTATGACCACTTGATTTTTCAATGACCATTCAGTTTATCTTGACCAATTTGATTTTAGGAAATATAAGACAAGCAGAGGTCTCAGAAATATATGTTCACTGGCACTTGCTCTTGTGTTGCACTTATAATTCTGAGACTACCAGGTGAAGAAACCTGAGATATTGTGCTAGAGTATGAGAAATCAATCAGAATAGAACTAAAGTTACCTGGTTCACAACTTGCCAACCAACAGACAAGGCCATCTTAAACATTTAGCCATTAACCCATCAAACTGCTAACAAAAAATACATGAAGTAGCCAAGCAGATATTTTTGAGGAAACCTGGATGATAAAACCTCCCTACCCTTACAATCCTCTTAGAAAATGAGTAAAGCCATTACTTTTTGTGGTGATTTGTTATGTAAAAGCTAACTGATACAAGAATTGGTACCCAGAAGTGGGGTAATACCATAACAGAAACGTAAAACATGTAGCATTGACTTTGTGACTGGGTGACAGGCAAAGGCTAGAAAAATGATGAGGAAAATATAAAAGAAGACATGACAATAGATCTAGAACCAGAGAAGGAGAAGGAAATTCTCAGGATGATAGAAAAGCAAGCATAGGACGAGTGTTATGCCAAAGGTCTGGTGAACTAACAGGTAAGAATAGAGTAGGAAGCCAGAGAGCTCTCAGAAGGCTGTGTCTGGGGAAGTATCAATAGAACTGATGAATTACCAAAATAGCTTTCATCATATGTCAATTTAAATGAAGATACATTTTTGGAGCTTTGGGGGAGTGTAGAAAGAATATCAGATGTGAAATAATAATGAAAAAATGTAAGAAAGGAAATACTAAATTCAATTAAAATTAAAAAGTTATATAATAAATGAAATAAACTGACAGTATAGTGCTTGGCTCAACAGGAAACAATATTTATATAAACATAGTAATTAAAATATTAAATATAAATTTAATAAAATTTTAGAGATAATTACATTGGCAGGATAAAAGATTCTAAATGTAAATAAGCTCGTACTCTTAATTACAATCATAGAGAGACAATATACAATGTCAAAATTGATGAATGTACATATAAAAGCTCATAACAAGTTGTAATAACTTGACATTAATAAATGGAAATAAATAACAGATGAAACAACTAAAACACTGTTTTCCTCTTAGAAATGAGTTAGGGTGAAAGAACTTTGGGAACAATAAAGACTTTTATTTTTTAATTTTTACATATATTTGTTAAATGAATAAAATAGTCATAATCAACTTTTGGTTATGACATGCTACAAACTGAACTGTGTCCCCTTAAAATGTATGTATTGAAGTCCTAAGCCCCAATGTGATAGCAGTTGGATATAGAGCCTTGGGAGGAAATTAGGTTTAGCTGAGATCATGAGGGTGGGGCTCTCATGATGAGATTAGCTCTCATAAGAAGAGACACCAGAGTATTTTCTCTCTCTGCCATGTGAGGACATAGAAAGAAAGCAACTGCCTTCAAGCCAGTGAAGGGGAGTAGAATATAACAACAAAAAATGGACCAGTTTGGCCTGTGGATTATTTCGAGCTGAAGACAATCAGTACCCAGCAGATTCAGGGACAGTTTTGTATTCCCCTTTAACTGCCTAAAATAACTTAGATAAGGAGCCTATACCAGGAAGAGAGCTATTAACCAGAGATAACTTTTTAAATACAAAAGACTTATGGCATGGCACACATTTATTTACCAAATGTCTGCTCTTCTCATCTTCCCATGCATTATCTTCCTCCCCTTTGAAGAGGCAGACCCCTAACTCCTCTCTTTAGACCAGGATGGCACATAAACTTCAATTACCTGACTGCCAAAGAGTCTTGCATTTTTATGGCACTCCCGTACATATAAAATTAATTTTTCTGCTGTTAATCTCTCTTATGTCAATGTAATTATCAGAGCAGCCAAAGAAACTAGAAGGGAGGAAAGGAAAAAACCTTTCTGCCCCTACACCAGGAAAATTGTTCTCAACAAAAACCACCATGCTTGCACCCTGATCTCAAACTTTCAGCCTTCAGAGAGAGGTGAGAAAAATAATTCCTATTGTTTAAACCATCCAGTCTGTAATACTTTTTATGGCATTATGATCTGATTAAAACAAGAGTAGCTTGAATTAGAATGATCTTCCCACCAAGAACAAATAAAAAATCTAAATGAACTACAAAAGTTTGTATCTAAAGGCATTGGAAAAAAAGTCAAGGCAATCTGAAGTTGAGGGAAATAGGTCCTAGAGAGAAGTAAGATTTATTATGGGGAACATGACATTGCCATTTTTCACTTTCAAAATATTTGCTACTCTGGGCAGAATCAAGATAGTGGAGCAGGAAGACCCTGAGCTTACTTCCTCCCACAAACACATCAAAACTACAACTACATACTAAGCAACTCTCACTGAAAATGACCTGGAGACTAACAGAATGGCTCTTCTATAACCAAGGCTGTAAAGAAAGAGCCACATGGAGTCTGGTAGGAGGTAAAGAGAAGCAATCTAGTCATGTCCAGTGGGTCACCCAGAAGAGGAGGGGAGGATATTACAGGCTTGGGGATTTTCCCTAAGGAGCAATATATATCCTATATTAGGCACAATGGCCACGGGGCTTAACACTGGGAAGAAAGCCTCTTAGCTGTCTTGAAAACCAGTGGGGTTTACTGGAAGGCTGTAAGAAGAAGGGACTCTGCTCTTGAGAAGAGCATGCACAGACTTGCTTGCTCCTAGTCCCAGCACAGGGGTAGCAGATCGAACACTGCCTGATGCTCTGGCCTGTTAGGACTGCCAGAGCATCAGGCAGCCTGGCCTGTTAGGACTAACAGGCTGGCCTGTTAGGACTGCCCCAGGGCAAACCCCAGCTTGTGCCAAGCTCCTGCTCCAGCCCCTCCTGTTTCTGCACTGTTCCTGCTAAGGTGGAGACCGCCTTTGCCAACATGCCTGCATGCACAGGGCAAAAAGCAGAGCCAGTTCAGGCCACAGCCCTGCATCTAGCCAGGGCAGAGATCCAGAGCCACCTCAGAAGTGTGGCTCCTATCCCTCAGGCCCCAACAGCAGATTATGTGAAAAAGAATACATAAGTGACCTGGAAGCTAGAATAGTCACAACGGAAAACAATATGCATGTTCCTTGAAAAAATAAAAATAGAACTACCATATGATCCAGCAATTCCACTCCTGGCTATATATCCAAGAAATGAAAACACTAATTTGAAAAGATATATGCAATCCCATGTTCATAGTGGCATTATTTACAATAGCCAATATATGGAAGCAACTTAAGTGTCCATCAACAGATGAGTGGATAAAGATGTGTTATATATACAAAATGGAATATTACTCAGCCTTAAAAAGAATGAAATTTTGCCATTTGCAAGAACATGGATGAACCTGGAGGGTATTATGTTTAATAAAAATGTCAGACAGAATAAGACAAATACTGTGTATTTTCACTTTTATGTGGAATCTAAAAAACAAAATAAATGAATATTACAAAACAGAAAGAGACTCATAGATACACAGAACAAACCAGTGGTTACCAGTGGGGAGAGTGATGGGGAGATGGGCAAGATAGGTAAAAGAGATTAAGAGAAACAATCTACTAGGTATAAAATAAGTAAGATAAAAGGATGTAACATATAGCACAGGGAATATAGCCAATATTTTATAGTAAATTTATATGGAGATAATGTATAAAAATATTGAATCACTGTTTTGTTTTGTTTTGTTTTGTTTTGCTTCCAGTACACGGGCCTCTCACTGTTGTAGCCTCTCCCATTGTGGAACACAGGCTCCGGACGTGCAGGCTCAGTGGCCATGGCTCACGGGCCCAGCAGCTCCACGGCATGTGGGATCTTCCCAGACCAGGGCACGAACCCATGTCCCCTGCATCGGCAGGTGGACTCAACCACTGCGCAACCAGGGAAGCCCTGAATCACTGTATTTTATACCTGAATCTAACATAATCTTGTAAGTCAACTATACCTCAATTAAAAAAAAAAGAAAAAAAAGAAAAAAAATATTTGCTAACCTGTAAGTGGCATTAAGAAAAGTCAAGGGACTTCCCTGGTGGTGCAGTGGTTGGGAGCCCGCCTGCCAATGCAGGGGACACGGGTTCGATCCCTGGTCTGGGAAGATCCCACATGCCGCGGAGCAGCTGAGCCCATACACCACAACTACTGAGGCCTGCGTGTCTAAAGCCCATGCTCTGCAACAAGAGAGGCCACCACAATGAGAAGCCCGCGCGCCAAAATGGAGACCCAACACAGCCAATGAATAAATAAATAAATTAATTAAAAATTTAAAAAATCAAGAAGAAGCAGATTTTGAGTATTTTGAGAGAAGAGGCTTAGAAATGTTGGTAATTTCATGGGTCCAAAGCATTGTACCTTGGGTTCTTCAGAGACAGACACTAAAATTTGGGGTGCAAGATACTGATAAGGATCAATAGCTGTGAAAGGAAAGTTGTGGTACAGTAAATATCAGAGGAGATCATCAAAATGCAGTGCTGTCTGGGCAAAACATTATTCAGCCTGGTAAGAGTTTTTTTGTTTTTTTCTTGTGACCCACTTTATTGCAATATTTGTTTTATTACAGTGGTCTGAAACTGAACCTGAAATATCTCCAAGGTATGCTGTATTGACCTCTTAGCAGATGTATGATATACAAGTATTTTCTCCCCTACCATAGGTTGTCTTTTCCTTTTTTGTTTGTTTGTTTAATAGATCTTTATTGGAGTATAATTGCTTCACAATACTGTGTTAGTTTCTGTTGCACAACAAAACGAGAAGTTCTTGGGTAAGAAGTGATTGGTAATCATGTTCTGCCTCAAACCAAAATAGTTGGGATCTATACCCCTGCATTTCTTTTTCACTGATTGTGGGCTGCTGCAGGACGGGTGTAATCTTTGGTTTGCTGATTCTCTGACGGTAAAGCAGAAACTGACAGAGCTGATCTCTAGGACGTATTTGCTGCCAATGCTCCCCATGCTTGGGAAGCAAGTCCTTCTTTCCAATCCAAGAACATGTTATATCTCTCCATCAATTAGTATCATTTTTTTTTTTAACATCTTTATTGGAGTATAATTGCTTTACAATGGTGTCAGTCTCTGCTTTATAACAAAGTGAATCAACTATACATACACATACGTTCCCACATCTCCTCCCTCCTGCGTCTCCCTCCCTCCCACCCTCCCCATCCCACCCATCCAGGTGATCACAAAGCACTGAGCTGATCTCCCTGTGCCATGCGG
>RJWK010053172.1:0-15433 GCA_004363435.1 Platanista minor
AAGGATGACCTTTCTTTGTATTACCCAATCCGTATAACCTATGTGTGAACTAAGTCAGGGGTATCCTCTACATCCAATATTCTGTTTCCAGATTTCAAAGGATCTCCCTTTAGTGGTCAGTTCACTATTATCTTTCAAATCCCAGTATCTTCAAACGTATCTGCCTGCCCTTAATAGTCACAAAATTCTCTTGAGGAAAAAAAAAAAATCTCTACAGCTTTGATCAAGGTTTGCAGCAAGAGATAAAATAAAGCCAGCCATTCCTTTTTATTGCCGGGTCAAAATATTAACATATAGCATTAATTGGTCTATGATGCTTAACACGCTGGGAACCAGTCTTTGCTACATGAGGGTTTAAACAAAGAGCCTCATTCTAGCCTGGGACAGCTTGCTATAATCCTCCCATATACAGTACCTGATAACAGAAAGATTACCAGGAAAAAAGCACAAACCACCAGCTAACAAACTCTGACTCACTCAGCTGGGTCAGTGCCATTTTATTTGGCTCTCTGGCTCGCTTTACTGAGGGTAAACCAGGAAACAGCAGCCAAGCGAAGCATCCCTGCAGTCTCTGTGGTATCAGAACCAGTAGGGGAAACACTTTACCAGGAGAAGCTAAATTCTGCTCTCTCAGCTGCTTCTCTTGCCTGTCTCCCTCCCACTCACTATTGCAGCCTCTGGGCCTGGGGAGGTTAATTTCCGCCACAGGACAGCCTGCTCTGGGGCCAGTGACTTTCACTAAGTGACTTCAAGGCAACCATCCAAGGACAAGGGGCTTATGGGGAACCCGAGGGAGGCTCAGCCCCGCCTGGCAGAAAGGAAGGAGTCTGGCAAACCCGAGGGTGTTTGATGATGATTATCAGAGCCCTGGACCGGAGCAAGTCAGTCTGTGGCCAATCAGCCCAGATTCTCCTGGACACAGGGTGAGGCTGCTTGGGACATGAGGAAGGGGGACACACACCATTTCTCCCACTTTGGGAGATCAGGACACTCCACATCAGGACTCTCCCCAAACAACTAAAGCATGCAGCATTTGGATGGAGAAGAACCCCCATCGTATCTGTTTCTCTAGAGCAGAACATGCAGAACAGAATCACACATTTTCTTGATGACGCAAGACCACTGCAATGAACATTATTTATCCCACAATGCTTTCCAGGGACTACTGTATGCATGTGGCTATTTGAACACTAAATGGCTCCATCATGCTGACATTTTAAAATTAGTGTATCTGATTTTTTGAAATGTATTATTTGTTCTCATATGAAGGCAATCCATATAAACATCAAATACTACAAAGCTTATATTGAGGAGCAGTGGTTCATACCTCTCACTGCCTTGAAAGCAAGAGCTTTCAACTTGCCAGGATTCTCCTTCAGGTACTTCCCTCCCCATGGCCCAAAATGTACTTCTGTGCTATCTCTTATCTATCAACTTTAGACATTATCCACTGAATTTCTCCAATGGTATGGACTCTTCCATGCAATTTTGGTCAAATCAATATTCAGAATCTACATTATTATGATTATGCATAATATTGTCCACAGCTGAGCGAAGTCATATTCTTTGATTACATTTCCTTTTTCTTTCTTGTACACTTTTTTTTTCTTTTTGTAGAGTCAATAAATGCTTCATTAAAAAAAAAATGCTTTATTTTCTACTTTTGTTTTTCTCCTCCTAATGCTGAATCCTTTTTCTTTAGGTTCTGTATTCTGGGAAATAACCTCAGCTTTAAGTTCCAATATTTCTGCTGATTTAAAAAAAAATTTACTACAGTACTTGTAATTTTCAAGAGCTTTTTCTTATTCTTTGAAACTTCATTTTACACCATCCCTTCTATGTTTGACTGACACACTATCCTCTCGTAGATGAAATAAAAACGCTCTTTGGAAACTCTGGGCTTCTGGAAGAGTAAGCCTTGCCATAGGGAATTGGGGAACTGGCTAATTCAATGGAAAACCTCCAAATGTCAGTATCTGTGGGCAGTCAGTACCTGTGGGCTAGTTTCATCAAAGAGGAATTCTCTAAACTCCTTTATAAACTCTCTAAACTCTTTCTGACATTTCATTGTTAGTGAAAAGAAATGCAACAGATTTCTGTATGTTAATCTTGTATCCTGCTACCATGCTTAATTCGTTTATCAGTTCTAGTAGTTTTTGTGTGGGGTCTTTAGGGTTTTCTATATATACTATCACATCATCTGCATATAATGACAACTTTACATTTTATTTTTATTTTTTAAACATCTTTATTGGAGTATAATTGCTTTACAATGGTGTGTTAGTTTCTGCTTTAAAACAAAGTGAATCAGCTATACATATACATATATCCCCATATCTACTCCCTCTTACATCTCCCTCCCTCCCACCCTCCTTATCCCACCCCTCTAGGTGGTCACAAAGCACCGAGCTGATGTCCCTGTGCTATGCGGCTGCTTCCCACTAGCTATCTATTTTACGTTTGGTAGTGTATATATGTCCATGCCACTCTCTCACTTTGTCACAGCTTACCCTTCCCCCTCCCCATGTCCTCAAGTCCATTCTCTACGTCTGCGTCTTTATCCCTGTCCTGCCCCTAGGTTCTTCAGAACCATTTTTTTTTTTTTTAGATTCTATATATATGTGTTAGCATACGGTATCTGTTTTTCTCTTTCTGACACTTCACTCTGTATGACAGACTCTAGGTCCACCCACCTCACTACAAATAAAATGAATACGTTTTGTTTCTTTTTCTTGCCTGACTGCTGGGTCTAGGACTTGCAATACTGTGTTGAATAGAAGCAGTGAGAGTGGGCATCCTTATCATGTTCCAGATTTTGGTATGAAGGCTTTCAGCTTTTCACCATTGAGTATTAAGTTGGCTGTGGGTTTGTCATAAATAGCTTTTATTATGTTGAGATATGTTCCCTCTATACCCACTTTGGTAAGAGTTTTTATCATGAATGAATACTGAATTTTGTCAAATGCTTGTCCTGTGCCTATTGAGATGATCAGGTGATTTTTGTCTTTTCATTTGTTAATGTAATGTGTCACACTGATTGATTTGCATAGGTTGAACTATCCTTGTGACCCTGGGATGAATCCAACTTGACTGTGCCATATGATCTTTTTTATGTGATGTTGGATTTGGTTGCTAATACCTTGTTGAGAATTTTTGCATCTACTGGGGTTGGCCGAAACGTTCGTTCAGGTTTTTCTATAACATTCTACGGAACAATCCGAATGAACGTTTCGGCCAACCCAATATAGTCATCAAAGATATTTGCCTGTGATTTTCTTTTTTGTAGAGTCTTTGTCTGGTTTTGATATCAGGGTGATGGCTTCATAGAATGACTTTGGGAGTGCTTCCTCTTCTTCAATCTTTTGGAAGAGTTTGAGAAGGACTGGTGTGAGTTCTTCCCCAGTGAAACCATCTGGTCCTGGACTTTTGTTTTCAGGGAGTTTTCTTGTTTTTAATGACAAATTCTATTTCACTTCTAGTGATCAGTCTGTTCAAATGATCTATTTCTTCTTTGTTTAGTTTTGGTGGACTGTCTGTTTCTAGAAACTTGCCCATTTCTTCTAGGTTGTCAAATTTGTTGGCAAAAAATTGATCATAGTATTCTCTTACAGGTTTTTGTTGTTGTTGCTGTTGTATTTCTGTGTTATTAGTTGTTATTTCTCCTCTTTCATTTCCTATTTTGTTTATTTGGGTTCTCTCTCTTTTCTTCTTGGTGAGGCTGGCCAGAGGTTTGTTGATTTTGTTTACCCTTTCAAAAATATCAGCTCTTGGTTTTATTGATTTTTTTCTATTTTTTTAGAATCTCTATTTTATTTATTTTCTCTTTGATCTTTATCATTTCCTTCCTTCTACTGACTTTAGGTTTTGTTTGCTCTTCTTTTTTTAATTCTTTTAGGTGGTTGGTTAGGTTGTTTGAGATTTTTCTTGCTTTTTGAGGAAGGCCTGTAGCACTATGAACTTCCCTCGTAGTACTGCTTTTGCTGCAACCCACAGATTTTTGTTTGGTTGTGTTTTTATTGTCATTTGCCGCCAGGTATTTTTTAATTTCCTCTTTGAGTTCATCATTGACCCATTGGTTTTTTAGTAGCATGTTGTTTAGTCTCTAAATAATCTTTTTTTTTCTCATTTCTTTTTCTTTGGTTGATTTCTAGTTTCATGCCACTGTGGTCAGAAAAGATGCTTGAAATAATTTCTCTCTTAAATTTTTTGAGGCTTGTTTTTTGTCCTAGTATGTGATCTATAGTAGAGAACGTTCCATGTGCATTTGAAAAGAATATGTATTGTGGGGTGGGTTTTTTTTTTTTGATATAATGTCCTGAAAACATCAATTAAGTCTAACTGATTCATTGTGTCATTTAGGATCTCTGTTGCCTTATTGATTTTCTGTCTAGAACATCTCTCCATAGATGTGAGTGGGCTGTTAAAGTCTCCGACTATTTTTGTGTTCCCATCAATTTCTCCCTTCATGCTTGTTAGTATTTGTTTCATGTATTTAGGTGCTCCTATAGTGGGTGCTATATGTCAATGACTGTAATATCCTATTCTCATATCAATCCTTTTATCATTATATAGTGTCCTTCTTTATCTTTCTTTATGGTCTTTGTTTTAAAGTCTATTTTGTCTGATATGAGTATTGTTACTCCCGCTTTCTTGTCATTTCCATTTGCATGAAATATCTTTTTCCATCCCTTCACTTTCAATCTATGTGTGTCCTTTGCCCTAAAGTGGGTCTCTTGTAGACAGAATATTATTGTCCAAACTGCCACTTTATGTCTTTTGATTGGAGCATCTAGTCCGTTGACATTTAAGGTAATTATTGATAGGTATGTATTTATTGCCATTTTGAACCCACTTTTCCAGCTGATTTTGTATTTCTTCTCTGTTCCTTTCTTTTTGTTTTTCCTTTTGTGGTTTGATGGTGTTCTTCTGTATTATACTTGAGTTCTCTTCTTTCTAGTTTTTGTGAATCTGTTGTATGTTTTTGATTTGTAGTTACCCTGTTTTGTTTTTCAAGTATGCTAACCCGTTATTATATTTACTTGCTTTAGACCGATGTAATATAGGCTCAAACACATTTTTTTAAAAAATCTACATTTTCTTACTACCCTCCCCAGCATTTTATGACTTTTATTTCCTCTTTAACATCTTCATGTTTATCCTTTTGCTGTTCATTGTAGTTAATCATCACCTTCACACACAAAATTTTTTTTTAAATCTATGTACTGGCTCATTTAAGTGATTTATTTTCCAGTTGCAATTTTCTCTCTCCTTCAGACTTTTGCCTCCTTTCTATTTAGAGAAGGCTTTTCAATGCTTCTGGATGTTTTAACTTTCTAGATAACAATCCTCCTATCTTCTGCTAGGCTGGGAAGAGGTAATTCCTAGCTGGGTCAACTGGGGATGGGATCTGGGTATAGATGCTGAGTTTAACTGGTCTTTATGCAGATTTTCCAACCAGTCCTTTCTGTCAGCCTCACTCCAGAGTGCATCATGACTATTGGTGGCCCTAGGCACTGTGCCTCAAGTGCTTTGTGCATAAGTAACCCTGTTCCATTCATTCTGGACAGTGGCTCTCAATTCATCAGGGACATCTATTTCCAGAGCCTTTCCAGGGCTCTGTATCATAGATCCTCTCTCACTCTATTTATTTATTTATTTTGATTCCTTCACTGCACATTTGTAGATTCCAGCTCTGCCAGGTCAGCCCCCTCTCATCGACCCACTTTCCATCAGCCCTTTCCATCATTTTTTCTCTTTCTCAATGACCATGTAAGTGTATTCCTTTTCAGTTTTCTTTTCCATTTACTGTCTTTTTGAATGGGGTTTCTGAATGAAGCAGAGACTTATCATTTCTCACTGCCATCAATCTGTCTATCTCTAGAGCCACCTCTTACTTCTGCTTTCCTAAGTGGGAAAAGCAGGTTAAACTTGTGTGTAAGTCAACAGCAAGTAGTGTCTGGTCCAGGACCCAAGAGCTTCGCTTAAGCATTTTGTATATAGTGAGTGTCTAGAACATCTTATATATTGTCCTTGGCCCTGGAGAAGAGGAAAGATACGACCTTTGTGTTAGAGTAGCTCCTTGCCCAGAAGGAGACTCAGTCAATGGAAAATAACCATGACAACAATGCAATATTCCTTCCATCAAGATCTATGCTCTCCGGGTATGAAGGGCACAGATTTTAATATTTGCTTTTGATGCCAGCCACATCAACACAGCCTCTTCTGAAGTTACTTACCTTCATATATTTTCTTTGGCCTCTGAGGAGCTAACAGTATGATCTGGGAATGTAGATGAAGAGAGACAACCCCAAGACAGCACATAAACAACTTCCACATTCAGGGAAGGCTTTCAACTCTCAGTGGGAATGAAGCTCAGAGAAGGAAGGGATCAGCAGGGCTGGAATCCTGAGCCATCTTGCCAGAGGAGAATTTCGCTGGCTTCTGCCTTATCCTCCTAACAAAAAGGCACAGCAATTCACAATAGCATAGTATCCACCTAATGCTGACTGAGAACACAGGGGAGCCTGGCCTGTGGAGTAACAGTTCAGAGTGTGAGCTTCGGAGTCAGATTTGGGCTTGAATCATAACTCTACTTTTAGTAACTGTGTGGTGTTGGGTAAATCATTTATACTCTTTGAGCCTCACTTTCTGTATTTACAAAATGAAGTTAAAGGCTACCTAACGGTGTTGATATGAGGATTAAAAAAGACAGTATATGTCAAGGGCCTAGCACAGTGGCTACCAAAATGCTACATAAACTATAATAAAGAAACAGACAAAACCTATAGTAGGAAGGCTTCTTGGAAAACAACTGACTCTAGGACAGGGGCAAGAAATATGAAAGATGTTCCAGGAACATCTTGCAGTGCCAGAAGGAAATGAAGTGCTCAAAAACAAATAAAAAAATCAAACAGAAAAACACCCTACAATTATGGAGAAGCATGCCAAAGGGGCACAGGAGAAAAACTTAAAAGAGCCCCCAGTGGCCAAGCTGGAACAATGTGAACAACAAAATAAATACTGTAGCACTGAATTATAACCCAAGACATAAAATAAATATCCATGAGTCCATTCTGATATACATAAATGATTAAACAGATAAATGGAACAGAAAAAACAAATCTCCTACGTAGAAGAATTCCAAACAATTTTCCCAGTTAATTCCCTACTCCTTAAAGATGGATTGCACACAGTGACTTCCTTTTGAAGAATACAGCATGAAATAGGGAATAGGAACATCACAGTGGAGAAATCTGACAAACACCCCTTCAGCCAGGTGATGAAGGTCAACATTAACAGTGATAAGTCATGTTGATAGTATGCACCCTTGAAAAATGTGAAGAGAGGGACACTTTATCTCTGTGGTCTTCCTCTTAAAAACCCATTACCCCCATCTAATTACGAGAAAAACATCAGATGAATCTTAATTGAGGGTCATTTTGCAAAACACCTGACCAGTACTCCTCAAAATGGTGAGGGCATCAAAACCAAGGAGAGTCTGAGAAACTGTCACAGCCAAGTAGAACTTAAAGAAACATGACAAATAAACATAATGTGGTATCCTGGATGAGATCCTTGGATATTAAAAGGACATTACATAAAAACTAAGAAAACTCTGAAAAAAGGATATATTTTAGTTAGTAATAATGTGTCAGTATTGGTTCATTAACTGTGACAAAAGTACCATATCAATGTTCTACACTAGTAATAGAGGAGACTGGCTACGAGATATACAAGAATGCTCTGCATGATCTTTAAAACTCGTCTGTATATTTAAACCTTTGAAAAAAAATTTTTAGTGTTTTTTTGGAAAGCTGTATTAGGCTGCCAAATTCCAAGATCTAGAACTTTAGGAAGAGACCTCAGAAAGGCACTCATATCTGCAAAGGCAGGAAGCTTAATACATCATGGACATGTGATTTCACTCTGGGGTGGATCATGTTACTAGAAAATTCTCCCCTAAACAAATTTATTTCCATGGGATTTTATCTTTAGGAATACTAAAATAAACAAGAGTGCACAGGCCTCTCACAGCCAATTCTCTATGCAGGGCTCTTTATACACTAACATTCTCCTCTGGTCAGCTTACAGAAAACAGAGTAATCAGAAGTCGCCAACTTCTTTGTGGTAGGAATCACAATGTACTGGCTGTAGTGATCAATGTTCACTAAATAATATTCTTTTTTTTTTTTTAGTTGAAGTATAGTTGATTTACAATGTTGTGTTAATTTCCACTGCACAGCAAAGTGATTCAGTTATACATACACATACATTCTTTTTTATATTCTTTTCCATTATGGTTTATCACAAGATATTGAATATAGTTCCCTGTGCTATACAGTAGGACCTTATTGTTTATCCATTCTATATATATATATAACAGTTTGCATCTGCTGACCCTAAACTTCCAATCCTTCCCTCCCCCCTGCCCCCTTGGCAACCACAAGTCTGTTCTCTATGTCTGTGAGTCTATTTCTAATACTTACTCTTGATATGACTAGAAAAATCAAGCCGACACAAACTTGTATTTGTCATTAAAATCATCCCAAAAGGTAGTTTGTAAGTTTATCCTCAGCAAGCATCAAATGTCTCCATTACCATTATTATTTTAAATAGGATGCTTTAGTTGTCTCTGAATTGATCCTTTTAAAAACATGACAAAGGGCTTCCCGGGTGGCACAGTGGTTAAGAATCTGCCCGCCAATGCAGGGGACACGGGTTTGAGCCCTGGTCCGGGAAGATCCTATATGCCGCGGAGCAACTAAGCCCACGCGCCACAACTAAGACCTGACAGAGCCAAATAAATAAATAAATAAATAAGTATTAAAAAAAAAATCTGGAAGGGGACTGCCAGCTTTCCTAGTGTCTGGCACATTCCTGGCACTCACTAGGCTTTCAATCAATATTTGCTGAATAACTGAATACTCAGATCAAATTAAGAGTCAACTGAGAGTGAGAGTTGTCAACAGAAGAAGTAAATAAATGAAGGCTGACATCAGCTCTCAAAGAGAGTTTTCAAAAGGCAAGCCATTAAGCATGGCTGATGTGATAGTGCAAACACAGGAAACTGAGAGTGCTGGGAGGAGGCACTATAGACCTATAGTCAACAAATACTTGTTCACCACCTACTGAGTGCAAGGAACCGTAGGTGATACAAATGAGAGTTGAGATGTTGAGACTTCACATGACAGGGAGAAGCAGGGGCACACACCGTTATCCCCAATTCTTGCTGACCTAAAGGTTAAATTAAGCCCGTTCCCCGGGATTGTAACACCCATCTGGCACGTGGTATGGAATATGCCCTCTTTCAATTGCCATTTGTTCATTCCATTAACATTTTAAAGATATCTTCTAGGCATAAAGCACTGTGCTGTGTACTGAGCAGGTAGCCTCTGCTCTCCTGGAGCTTACAACCCCTAGTAGGGAGGATGCACATGAAGTTAAGAGTTCCGTAAAAGATTATATAATTGCGATTACAACGAGTACAATGAACAGGAAGTAGAAGTTGAAATGAGCACACGTGCAAGGAAAACCTATCCTAATCTGAGCAGTCAACAAAGGCCTTCCTAAGGGAGAGGCATTTTGGCTGAGATCATGGGGGTGGATGGGAATTAACTAAACCAGAGGAGAAAGAACTTTTCAGACAGTGACAGACATGTATACCGGCCCTGAGGCAGGAGGGAGCTTGGTATATTTAAGGGACAGAGAGAAAGGAAAATGTAGATGGAGCTTAAAGATCAACGGGGAGAGGGAAAACATGTCCCCCAGGTCTGCCATCAGCTTTGCTAACTCAGCGCATGCTGTCCTCTGATAAATGGGAATGTTTGACTTTGATGTAAGAAAACTCTTTTGCTTCTTCTTAAGGATGGTTCCTTGGGGTTTCATAAAGAAATCCTTTCCTGCCTTAGTTCTTTTTTCATATTCTCTTTTACTCACATTTGAGTTTCACTTCTCATACTAAGTCTTCATTGCCGTTGGAATCTACTTTTGTATACAGTTTAGGTGGGAATCCAAATGTAAGTCATTTTCCTTAACGCTCTCTACCAAGAGATTGTTATTTTCCCTGCCAATATGTGGTGTCACCACTATCCTATATTACTCTCCAAATATACATGAGTGTGTGTCAGAGCCTTCTAGTCTGTTCCACCATCTGTCTGTTCTGGCATCAATACTATACTCTTCTCTATTTCTATGGTCTATGGTACATCTAAGTATCTGATAGATCCGTCTTCCTTCTTTGCTCTTAGATGCCAGTTAAACGATACTGGACTTTCTTCAGAAGTGGGAAGTCATCAAAGGGTTTTAAGCAGGGCAGTAACTGGAGCTGATTTTCATCTAAACATGGTCACTCTGGCTACCTTGTGAGGACTGACAAGAAAGAGGCAACGCTTGATTGGAGAAACCAGTTGAAAAACTACTGCTGTCATCCAGGTGAGAAAGGATGGCAGCTAGAACTGGAGTGGGAGTAGGGAAGATGAGCAGAAAGGTTAAACATATATATTTTAGAATTGGTGACTGATTGGAGTTGGTAACGAGGAAGGGGAAGAGTCCAGGATGGCTCTTATGTTTCTTGGCAATTGGAGAGGTTGTAGGCCATTTACTGAGACAGAGAACAGTGGGGGAGAGAGAGAATATTTGAGGGGAGAGTCTGGTAGGAGGGAGGTTGGTGACTTAAGAATTCAGCTTGGGACATGGTAAGTATGAATTGCTTCAGAGTCTGATACATTGAGGTGCAGAGGTGGCATTTCTTTCCACCCTACATCTTATCTTTTAAGTTCCACTGCACATCCACAATGAATACTAAAAGCTCCTTTCTAAAGGAGCTCACAAACTATCTCAGCTGACAAAACTCACACAGAAATCTGTACATTTTCATGTTGATTCTTTCTGGCAGCTTAAATTTTGCTTTCTACTTTCTCTAGAAATCATCATTGGGGATCCTGTGAGAGGGAGACATGTAATGCAATCGTTAACTTAAAGGTAACATCTCAAGTTAAATTGCTCATAGTTTGAAGGTTACAAAGAATTGAACAAAACTTCTCAGGAAGAGAAAAGTCAGTAGTTCTTCTGGTCTGTGTGTATGGGTATGTGTGTGGGTGTGTCCAAAGGCTGGTGGAGGGGAGGGGTTCTAATTACATATACAATAAACAAGTCAGCAGGAGACATAAAATTATGAATTAATTTAATTTGCTACTCATGGTTCCTGAAATGTAGCTGTCTCCATAGGAGAAAAGAAAATGCTGATACATTTTCCTCTTTGGGGGTAAAGTCAGATCTGAGGGTTAACTGGGATACCTTGGCTAAGAATGACTTATTCCACATTCCAACCAAAGAGCCCGAAGGGACATATTGTAACCTGGACTCAATTCTGAGGGAGTATAGCTATTGCAGAGATTGCTTTGGGGATGAGTAAAGGGGCAGATGTTTTATACCTGCTTGGCTGAGGAAGCCAAGGTCAGAGCTCAACTGGTTACCCTTTTATGTGCCCAACACAGGGCTAGAAATTGTAACAGCAGTGTAAGAGGTAACCCAGAGCCTTTGCTGTATTTGGAAAGATAACATTAAGATTCAAGTAAGAATCCAAAACCAATATGACATCAGAGGCAGACTGTGAAGGGTCACCTGACAATGTCCAATGCACTCTCCTAACGTGATCTCAGGTGACAATTTCATCTTCACAGTACATAACATGATGCTAGCTTCAGTAACTGACTGAACTTCCTTTCTGGTATTTCCTAGTGTTCTGCAGAAAATTTTTCCATAATAGGTGAGTAGCCATTCTTCAAAGCAAAATAAAAACCTGCACCAAAAAGATTGTGTGGAGGGAAAAAAACTCAGGAAATTCAACATTACTTCCTCTACCTTTTAGCTGCAGAGTACTTGTTAGTCTATCATCGGCTCTAAGAAGTCCAACATCAACGAAATCTGCTTACTGTTGTGTACCTAGGAGTTCTAAAATCTACTTAAAATCTACTTAATCCTATAACTTTATTTTTTTAAAGCTACATGTTGACAGAAAACCTGGGAGGACCCATGTGGGGAAACGGTATGTTACTGGTTGCTTTAAAAACATATGTTATGACTTAGCTATCTCGCACTTTATCTCTGTAAAAACCATCAAAGGGGGCTTCCCTGGTGGCGCAGTGGTTGAGAGTCCGCCTGCCGATGCAGGGAACACGGGTTCGTGCCCCGGTCCGGGAGGATCCCACATGCCGCGGAGCGGCTGGGGCCGTGAGCCATGGCCGCTGGGCCTGTGTGTCCGGAGCCTGTGCTGCGCAGCGGGAGAGGCCGCAGCAGCAAGAGGCCCGCGTACAGCAAAAAAAACCCAAAACAACAACAACAAAACCATCAAAGGGCTTCTTAGCAGAGAAGCTGACACATGATAGACTCTCAATAATGCCTGCTGGATTGGTTAATGTTTATAGTCCTAGTGAGCAGGTGTTATGGCCACTTTATAGATGAGAAGACAGGCTAGGTGTGGGGCGTGACTTGCCCAGGCTTGCATGCTGGTAAACGGCAGAAAGAGAGAACTCAGGGTTGTAGACTTGAGCACTTTCCCCCTGTTCTATTGCTGTGGGAGGTGTAGCCTAAGCAGAAAGTGTAAGAGTTGTAATTAAAGTAAGTCTTCAGTACTGGCTGGCATAGTTTGGGCAATCTTCATGGAGGGGAAGGGAGACATGACCAGGGTTCTGAGAAAGCCAATAAATACTAAGATCCCGCAGTGCAAGGAAGCAGCTCCATCTTTTCCACAAGAGGTCAAGCTGATTCCAATACGACAGCATTAAAACCCAACAAGCACCAAGGTTAGGATAAGCTTTTCTCACGGAAGTTTGTTTTTCCTAACACAGAAAGCAACAGGTAAAAACTCTTCCACTCCTGTTCTTTGCTACAGAAACTTTGGAGGCCAAACTTGCCTGGCTTTTGGCCATATTTGCCAACAGGTCTCTTCCATGCGTGGTGTCCTTGGGTCACTACCCAAGAGCAACCCCAGACCTAGGAGCACAAGTCCGGCTTTGTGACGCAGACGTCGAGAATGGACTTGAGGCCATGGGGAGGGGGAAGGGGAAGGTGGGACGAAGTGAAAGAGTGGCATGGACATATATACACTACCAAAGGTAAACTAGGTAGTGGGAAGCAGCCACATAGCTCAGGGAGATCAGCTCGGTGCTTTGTGACCACCTAGAGGGGTGGGATAGGGAGGGTGGGAGACGCAAGAGGGAGGAGACATGGGGATATATGTGTACGTATAGCTGATTCACTTTGTTATAAAGCAGAAACTAACACAGCACTGTAAAGCAATTATACTGCAATAAAGATGTTAAAAAACAAAACAAAGAAAAAACAAGTCCAGCTTTGTGGCTGTCCCCACACATTCCTTAGCTCTGTTTGTATGTTCCTCCCTCCATCAATGGGGCCTTTTGCTTTGGATCTTGACCTTTCACAGAACAGTGCGTGGCCTGCTAAGGAGGCAAAAAGCATCTGTGAGGAACAGTCTGGGTAAAGATGATGTGAGCCCTGCAGAGAGAAACGAGCACAAGGGGGGCTGGCGTCGCTGACATGGGTAGAAAGCCAGTTGCTGCTTACGCCCAGTTTATGTAGTAGGAGAGGTGCGATGTGATTTGTGTTGGAAGATATATGCCCAGCCCAATGCTAATGGACTCGACGGAGGCTTTGCCTCTTAACAAATCAGTCCCAGTGACATAGAAACAATCCAGCCACCTCCAGACTCCTAACCCTGGGTCACTCGAGCCTTTCCTTGTGCTGTGCTATTGTGGTTGTAGCTCCCTTACAGAGCGGGAAGGATTAACTAAAATAGCACAGGTAAGCAATTTAGCATCACGCTTGTACCTTTAAACATATATATATTTAAAAGGGTATTAGAGGTCACTGATGTTGATGGCTGATGAGTTCTGCCAGCCCCAACATACTGGCAGGGTTAGGAGGACGTGAAACATTTCTGCTTGTCCATGGTGGTTAAGAGCCTAACCTTAGGAAGATGAGCTGACCATGGCTCTTCTATTCACTAGTGGGGTGAACGCGAGTGTGCAACTTAACCTCTCTGTGTCTGAGTCGCCTCACCTATAAAGTGGAGGGAGAAAAGTACCCACGTCATAGGTTGCTGTGACTAGTGAAATAATATATGCAAGACATACGGCACAGTGCCTAGTAAGCAGGAAAAACTCAACATGTAGAAACAGTAAGGACAAGAGTCTCCTGCATAGCATTTGTGTCTAGGCAGAGAAGGTGACACTCTGGAGTGATTAAGGAGGCGTGGAACGCACCTAGACCCCAAAAGGGGTCTGAAGGGCCCATGGTTGAGACTGCTCCATGGGCCTGCTCCATGTAAGCCTGCCTCACCAGCTGCCACGGAGAACTAGGCTAGTGGAGAATGGAGACACGGTAGGTAACTGTTGATTCAAAGGGAGGACATGAACACTAATTCCACATAGGATCTGAGACCAGGTCCACCTGAACGGGTAATTCATGAAGGGTAGGCAGAAAAGGAAAGGGAGTATTAAAACAAAATATTTCATACTTGAGGCACTGTTTGCACTTTGTATTCATCTAATTATCAGATTTACAGAAGGGTTAAGCAGTAAGAATCCCCAGGTCACATGGAACCTGACTTAGAAACCAGGCTCGTAATCTAGACGCAGTGTTGGGACCTTCATGCCATGCTCCCTGAGTCCTTACGGCTTTTAAGAAGTGGCAGATAATATGTGATTTTAATTTTCTTGCTCAAAAAAAAAAAAAAAGAAAGAAATGAGCATGCATTATTTTCACAACCATATAAAAAATCATGAATATACATGAATATACAATATGTTCATAATCAGGAATATCATGAATATAAAATATAAAAATGTATTGTTGGGAATGAAAATTGGTGCAGCCACTGTGGAAAACAGTTTGTCAGCCCCTCAGTAAGTGAAACATAGAATTACCATATCATTCAGCAATTCTACTCCTTGGTATAGACCCAGAAACACTGAAAACAGATGTTAAAAACAAACAAACAAAAACTTTACACAAATGTTCATGGTAGCACTGTTTGCAATACCAAAGGGTAGAAACAATCCAGATGCCCAGCAACAGATAAATGGATAAAAAAAATGTGATAGGGCTTCCCTGGTGGCGCAGTGGTTGAGAGTCCGCCTGCCGATGCAGGGGACACGGGTTCGTGCCCCGGTCCGGGAAGATCCCGCATGCCGCGGAGCGGCTGGGCCCGTGAGCCATGGCCGCTGAGCCTGTGCGTCCGGAGCCTGTGCTCCACAACAGGAGAGCCCACAACGGCGAGAGGCCCGTGTACCACAAAAAAAAAAAAAAAAAAGTTTTATATATATATATATATATATATATATATATATATATATATATATATATATATATATATATATATGTTTTGAATTTTTGAATTTTATTTTTTATACAG
>RJWK010053173.1:0-15433 GCA_004363435.1 Platanista minor
CCCTCCCTCCCTCCCTCCTTCCTTTTCTCCATCTCCTCCCCCTCCTCCTCCTTCCTCTTCTTCTTTTTCTCCTTCTTTCTCCCTTTCTTTCTTTATGCAAAAGAGATTACAAATTGGCAACTAAATTTCGATTTTGCTTTTTAAGTTTGTTCTTATTTCCTTAGTCACAATTTTGTAAGTTACTAGAAAAGTACTTAAACCCACTCATGCCTTGTTCTCCGGGGGCATCTGTTAGAGGCCAGTCCTCTTCTGGGCATTGGGTCAGTGAGTTCCTTCCCCCAGGCGTTGACTTTCTTCCGGGAAGAATGTTGACCTTTATGGATGCCGTCTCTAGCAAACCTCTTATGCCCGAGAGGAAGGAACCTGGTTTTCAGGAAAGAGGGTTCTGATCTTGGCAGTAATGTAAGGCAGCTGGGCCTGGGAACTTGAGATAAACTTTCATTTTAGGTTCTTTGCTCCTTAATGGAATTGGCTGTCAGTAATCTGGTTTCCACATTGTTTTGTGTTAATAAAAATGGGAGAAGCAAAGAACAGTTTATATCTTCACATATGTGCAGCTGGAGGGAAAAGCACTTTTTGGATGGGTCATAGCATATTTCACAGCATGCTGAAATCAGAAGCTGCAGGCAGTGAGTGCGATCGTGTTCCCAGCTGTTGGCACCAGTGGGGGCTTGCCTCAACCTCCCCAGCCCGGCTGTGCCTCCAAAAGCAGGATGCGGGCTCAGGAGGGAATTCCCACGGGCGATAAGTTGCTGTCTTGCTTTCCATTCAGTTTACTCTTTCTTAATCTTCTGCCAGCTGGACAAATAAAAGGAAGCCTCTCCACCTTCTCCAGAGCACATCAAGGGACCAAAAACAACTCCCCTCTCACCAGCTGAAGAGTTTCAGGACCTCATCCTTATCACAGCAAGACTGACTCAAAAAAATAGATTTGGTTCAATTAAAAGACCCTAGAGGACTTCCCTGGTGGTGCAGTGGTTGACAGCCCGCCTGCCGATGCAGGGGATGCGGGTTCGTGTCCCGGTCCGGGAAGATCCCACAGGCTGCGGAGCGGCTGGGCCCGTGAGCCATGGCCGTTGAGCCTGCGCGTCCGGAGCCTGTGCTCGGTAACGGGAGAGGCCGCAACAGTGAGAGGCCCGCGTACCGGAAAAAAAAAAAAAAAGACCCTAGAGCATAATGCTCCTTCTACACAAAGGCAGAATATGTCTGGCTGTGGATACACAGTAAAGAGGAAACAAACACATGCAGTCTCGAAAATAGGGTTATATCTACCTATTAATTTTAATTTTGGAGAGTTCTTCCCTAGTCAATATGAGCTCAGTGAATGAAAAAAATTAAACTTAGGGTTTCCTCTGAGTCGAGCAGGACGTTCTGCTTCTGAGGCACGTGACCTGACTGTGACTTTCTTAGGGCAACTTCACTTTCTAAGACTTGAAAGGGAAACAGTCTTTGGCCCCTCCCTCACCCGTGGTGGAGGCTCTTGAAAAGGCTGCGAATGGTTCTGAAGTTCAGAGGAAGGCTGCCCAGGAAGTCTGCACAGCTGTGTGGGACATTCATGAAGACGGTCTGGTTATTACAATTTTATTTCTCTACCTACTGAAGTGGAAGCTTATAGAAGAATGCACCCCTGTCTAGACTTTCTGTGAATTTCCCACAGTAGCTCCTACCTAGCCGTGTGTAACCTCAGTTCGTTATAATTTCTTTTCATTCCTAGGAGCCTTTCTCTAACAATCACTAACAGGTGATTTCTCAGCTAGACCAGAGGCCCCCAGTTCCTTGGTCCATTACTATCTCAATAATTTTTTCATGATGCTCCTGGGCCAAATGAAATACCTAACAGTTCCTTTTATTAAATAGTTAAGTCCAAAGACTGTCATCTATGCTGTGTCCCAGTGAGTGCAGCACAGCTCCTCAAACGTTGGAATCAGGCTGCACACTGCCACCCTCCTGTCCTCCTGTCCACACAGATTTTCTGAGGGTTCTTGCTCTTAATCACAGCAACTGGGGCAAACCCAGCAGAGATGACATAATTGGAAGGAATGCAGGGGTTCAGTGAAGCTGTGAACCACCTCAAGCTGGAGGTTCCACAAACACACAATTTAAAATACCCAGTGGCACCCCTCCTGAGTTCCCTGGGGTGCCTATTGAGTCTTGGTAAACAGTTTGGGAACCATGGTGCTGGACCAATCTTTTCACTTAAAAGCTTCTTGTCTCTGTAATACAACCAGGCCTGCAAGCCCAGCGCTGAGAGTTCTCGGCCATCTTGTTGACTCAGACCTATTTACCACTTCTCCTGGCCACTGCCCATAGGTCACTGTGTGACCCCCTGGGGTTCCATCCTGCACACTTCTTGTCTGGGAGGCCCTTGTCTTTTGAAAGCAGAGCCTGGCCCACACTTGGGTTGAGCTAGTTGGTTGTCTAACTTGGGCAAAGGCAGCAGGAGTGAAGGAGAGAGTCAGACAAGGAAGGAGGAGAGGTCATGTAGGTGCATTTTCCCGGTTGGAGGCTGCTCCGCAGGGGCCTCAGAGAAGAGACAGGAGGCCTCCTTGGGCCCTCGTCACCCATGAGTGAGGGCTGTCCTGGGACCTCTGAGTTCCCTGTGCCTCTGGGTCTGAAGCAGGGCACAGTTGAGACGCAGGTGCACCCTTGGGTGGGATGCCGTCAGGGCAGTGGGAGGTGGCAATGGGCACGGATCACACCTGCAGTTACTGTTGGGGTTAAGTTTATGTCCATCACCATGCATTTAACAGAAACCTGGCATCCAGCAAAGAAAGGGTACTGTGCATAAAATAGACAACTGAGGATACCATACTGTATGGCACAAGGAGCTCTACTTAATGCACCGTGGTGACCTAAATGGGAGGGAAACCCGAAAGGGAGAGGATTTCTGTGTGTGTATGGCTGATTCTCTTTGCTGTGCAGTAAAAGCTAACACAACATTGTAAAGCAACTACACTCCAATAAAGATTAATAAAAAATAAAGAAATAAAATAACTAGGAAAACAGCAACAACAAAAACAAAAACAAAAAACAACAAAAAAAAGAAAGGGTGCTGGTGAACCCATCCGATTCCCGAGGACTGGCTCCACAGTTGGAATTCTAATGGGCTCCCTTGGACAGGAACCTTCCAGGGTCTGAGTGTGTGTTGACCACATGACAGTCATGTGACTTCCTGCACTAATGATGACATACTTGATTTATAGCAATTGATTGGAGAAATGTCCACTGATCTCTGAGCCGGCGGCCTCAGCCCTGTCAGTTGGTTATCAGCGTGTCCTGGGTTGTTCTTCTGTGGTTCCATGTAAAGAGCCGTGTCAGGCCCGCGACATCAGGGGAACATGGTAAGTCCTCCCATATTCCTTACAAACACACACCTGCACGTTTCTGAGCTCACGGTACTTACCTTTAGCCAGTCCATTGTTTTAACTAGATTTAATACGATTTCACCATTTCCCTAGGAACTTTGGTGACGACAGACAGATGTCATGTTTTTACAAAGAAAGTACTGCCAGGCGCTGGGGAAGGGCCTGCGCCGACCAGACTCACAGAAGCAGGGCCTCCATTGCCAATCTCCTGGGAATTCTGGGCTGGTGGGAGTGCGTTACCACAAGCTGGAGGGAGGGCAGAGCCCCTTCTGCTCCCAGAAAGGCAGATTCGATCCCTGCATCGGCAGGATGCAGGAAGTTCGTTCTGGGTGGAACAGGTGCTCCCAGAGGGGTCTCCCCCCAGAGACGCCAGAGACCAGCTCAGACCTGGCTCTTGGGTGAGTCTCGGCTCTAGAGTCTAGAGCCCCCAGGAAAGCCCCCTCTGGGTAGAGCCACTTCCTCCAGTCACAGGGTGGAGGTCGGTCCCTCGCTAAAGTCAGGGTCTTGCTCTCAGGATTTCCTCCCTTTCCTCCCAAGAACCAGCTTGCAGTTCTCGAGACTTTCTGTGGACCTGGGACCCGACGCTGGAAACTCCTATGTGGTATCAGGCTCTTGCGCTGAAGGGCCCCAGCCTGGGGTCTCCCTGGGAGGGATGGAGGGACTCGGGGGCTGAGCTCTCTGTCCTTGCCCCACACCTGTCCTTGTGCTCAGACTGTGACTGGAACTGATTGCATCCCAGGGTTTGTTACCAGTCACCAGGAGTTGGAGAGATGGTGGCCATTCAGGACTAACAGGCAAGAAGGAAGGCTGGCTGTGGAACTCGCGCCCATAACACTGGTCAGGAGGACGACTTCCCTGCCACTGACTCTCTCTGATCGTCGCCACCCCCCCCCAAAGATAAGGGCCCCCAGACAGAGGGCAGAAGATGCAAGCAGTGGACGAGAGACGAGGCCAAGGGAGCCCACCCCCGGGAAGACCTTGGGCTTGGGATGCGGTGAGCTTGCATTGGAGGCGAGCGTGAGGGCCGGCTCCTCAGCCTCTGCCCGCACACATCCTCCCACAAGGTGGTCCCCAGAGCCTCCAACGGGACAGGGAGCATTGCCTGCTGACACAGTTGATATAAAAATGGGGTATTTTGTGTCTGGCTTCCTCTCTCTCTGCTGTGCAGTGAGATTCACCCAGGTTATATTTAGCATGTTCATTTTTCGTTTCTGTATAATATTCTACCAAATGAACGGACTAAAATTTATTTCTCCAAACCTAGGGTTGTTTCTACTTAGGATTCTGAATGATGCTGCAAGGAACGTGCCTGCCCATGTCTTTGGCATGTACGTGCAGGTAGCTCCGTGGGTGTGTATTTAGGAGCAGATGGTCCAGCTTTACTAGCACTGACCAGCTTGCAGTTCTCGAGACTTTCAGTGGCTCATGTATTTTCAACACTTGGTACTACCAGTCTCTAATTTTAGCCTTGCTGGTGGGTATGTAGCGATATCTCCTATGAATTTAATTTACACAGATTTTCCAAACTTTATTCCTTAAATATATTTGCTCTCCTGTTTTCACTTTTATTTTCTTCTGACTCTCATTATGTGTACATTAGATATTCTCCTCCTGTTTATCATGCCTTTTACTTATTTCTCATATTTTAACTCTATCTATAATTCTGTTTTCTTTCTGGGTAATATTTACAGAAGTACCTTCTGGCCCACTGCATTTTTTTTTGAACTATGTCTACAATGTTATTTAAAATAACCCACAGGGCTTCCCTGGTGGTGCAGTGGTTGAGAGTCCGCCTGCCAACGCAGGGGACGCAGGTTCGTGTCCCGGTCCGGGAAGATCCCACATGCTGCGGAGCGGCTGGGCCCGTGAGCCATGGCCGCTGAGCCTGCGCGTCCGGAGCCTGGGCTCCGCAACGGGAGAGGCCACGACAGTGACAGGCCCGCATACCGCAAAAAAATAAAATAAAATAAAATAACCCACAGAAATTTTCATTTAAAATATGTGTTTATATGTGTATGTGTGTGTACATATGTATGTGTGTGTGCATTTTAGAGGTTCTATTTAATTCTTCCCCAAATCTACCTGTTGTCCTCAGGAAGAAATTGTCCTCAGTTTCTTCCTTATATTTTTAATTTTACCATTTTTTCTTTAAGCAGTTTACACATACTTGTTTTATATTCTCCGTGTAATAATTTCAATGTCTGCAGTCCTTGGGTGTCTAGTTTTGCTATTTTTTTTCCTGCAGACTTTTGCTATTTTCCCTGTCTTTTGTAATTATAGACCTCAAGTTCTTAATCAGCTGATCTTAGTGGAAATTAAGGGTCTACACTGTGTATATGCCGCCCCCCCCCCAGAGAAAATTACTGTCTTTAAGGGGCTGCTTCAAGTTAATTTCTTGGCTGGGGGTTTACAGCATCTGTGTTGCCCAATGTGGTAGCCACTAGCCAAATGTGGCCACTTAAATCAAAATTAATTAAAAGTTAATAAAATAAAATTAATTTCTAATTTGTACAAGCTACATGTCAAGTGCTTGATAATCACACATGGCAGATATATTTCCATCATTGCAGAAAGCTGTATTTGAAAGTTGTGTACTGGTTCATAGAGATTTATATAAATGTGACCCCCAAATCAACAGGCAGTACTGTTGTGACAACTTCTTAAGCAAATGGTATGTTTTCCCCATGGAAGGGCAACTATTCAGTCCTTTATGTAACTTATATATACGCCAGGGGATTTATTCCAAATGCTCACTTTCTTTGGCTGAAGACTTATCTCCTTTCAACTGACTAGTTAGTGAAACCCAAGGCTTTAGGTTTCTGGTTGGGTGAAAATTGCACCCAGGGAAGCCAAAAATTCAGTTCTACCTCTTCTGTATTAGTTCTTGACCTCTGGGGATCTCATGTGCAATATCTTTGAGCTTAATTAAGCATTTAAGAGTTTTGGGTTGTAATTCATCTAGTGTTTCAAAGTATTTTGCAGGACGGTATATATCTTTTTTTCAGAAAAACTAATTCTCTACTGATCCCCAGCTCATCATGTGTTAAGAATGAAAGTCTTCCCGCTCAGAAACACTTCCTGCCCTCAGGATGAGGTCCCCACGTCTTCTGCATCCCTGCCTTCTTCCTCTTTAGTCCCCGGTCCCTGCTGCCATCATTCCTTGCCTTTCACGTAGCCTATGAGCTTCTGAAGAGCAGCAACTGTGCCTTTTTCATCCCAGTTTCACCGCCTGGCACTAGCCCAGCCCAGAATGGAAGCAATTCAAGTCCTTAGTTTTACCATTTAAAACATCATCTGTTGAAAAATATCTTACTTGGGAGATCGTTTGCATTAATATAAAGAATCTACACTACGTTGAGAATACCAAGGGGATGGCCATCCTGCTACATCTGTCGTGTTTCCCAAGGTGATAAAGCTCTTTAAGAGTTTACAATCTAGGAAATCGCCCCCAGATTTGAAAGAGCATAAGTCAATAGGAAATTAAGGTTTCATATGAAGCTTTGTGATTGGAAGGCAAACGGTCAACCAATAGCCATAAAACAGCTGAGGATGGCCATCCCTGCTCTGTTTCTCAAGCAGCAGTTAATTTACCCAACCCTGAGCTAAGCTACTGTGTTTTGCTTTGTGAATCTGCTTAACAGCAATTCTTCCGCACAGAAGTCACAGAAAATCTTCTCAGTTCTACTTTTAATATTTTCCTTGTTTTTTTTTTAATAAAGAATCTGTAAAACATATGCAGATGTTTATGGCAACACAAAGCAAACATCTATGGCTGGTCACTCTGTGATTTCTTTGATGAGGAGCCATTCACTAATCTTCAGGGTCTGTTACTAACGCTAGGGTTCCTTTACTGGGAGTGAGTTTGTACAGAATGTTCCTGTCGATGTTTTAAAAACCCTTGCCTAAACTGCCGGAGTCTGGTTACTCAGCTTGTGTTCAAATGTGATGCCTATAGGAAGATGAGACCCTTTGATGAACACGGCACGTTGGTGAGAATTTCACCTGGAAACATATCCTGGGATCATCACCTGAATATTTCACACAGGACAAACACACATTTATTTTAAACTTTTTATTTTCTTTCTCGGAAATTGGCCAAGTGAGCAGGATTGTCTAACATTGAGTCATTCCTTTAAATGGTCAAAAATGGAATGCCTTTGGTTAAAACACAAATATTGTTAAAATTTTATTTTAATAATGATAGCAGCAAATGGCCAACTCGAGCTAGAAAGAATGTCCAGGGGTCTTTCACTGTAAACTGGTAACTTTAGACGTTGAATGTAGACCCTGAGCACCATGCACCCTGCAGCACAGTGGGAAGGGCCCAGGTTGGGTGAGACATGCTTGCGTATTAACAGGTGGCTTCTTAGGTGTCTGGTGTTCAGGACGTTACTGCTGAGGATGAGTTGTGTCATCTTTAAATTGGAGACAACCATTCCTTTGATGATATCATTTTGCGGAGTAGATCAGATGAAGAGTATAAAATATCTGGCACATATATGTGCCAATGATATAATCACATCATTGTATAATTCAATAATCGTTCAATAATAGTTTCTTCCACTTCCACATAGGTAGTTTTCTACAAATGAGAGCTAAATAACATGCTTTGGGTTATGATCGCATATTGCATAGTTTTTTTGCATTAAAATCAAATGTCAGTATGGAAAACAGGGTATAATATACCACTTTTTCTTTAAAAAAGGATACAACTACATATATCTCTCCTTACAATAAGCTAGAGAACTTTAAAAGTGTTGAACTATAGGAGAGGTGGTAATAGGGTATTGGATACATGATTTTTTTAACCTTAAAACAGGAGCCAGACTTCTTTGAATATAACTTCTCTTGTACATTTGATTCTGGAGTCATAAAAACTGCGTACATAAGCATGGAATGCAAATAAATTTTAAAGCTCAGTTTCGAAAAATCCAAACACAAAGAAACAAATGAATTTTAATGTGTATACAGTTGGTGACATAACCACACAGAGAAAAACATTAAAATGACTCTAAAACACAAGATATTGTACATTTTTTGTTAAGTATATATTAAGGATAAAAACCATAAAAAGCTAATACTTTTTTGTTGTAATCATATTGTAGGATAGGCATGTTAACATTTTTATTCTAAGAATTTTGAGTGTGGTATTGTGGGATAAGGAAAATTAGTAATTATATATTATTTCATCCTGTCATTTACAGAATTATTTAGAACCAAGTTTCTTGGAACAGGATAAAGAAAGCACAGATGTAAGATATAAAAGGTTTAGTACAAACCCAGAATTACGAATGTAATTGGCTACATCAGAATGAACTCATGATGTATTTTATATTTCAAAAAAAGAGCCCCTAATTTTTTCCACTAAAATGGCCTAAAAATAATGGCTAGTGGTAATGAGCACCTCTAGTGTCCAAATTCAGGTCTTGATATATTATTTCCCACCAGAAGGAGTCAGGCTTCTTGAAGAAATGCTGTATTTAGACCTGGATAAGAAACATATAAGATAAGCCTGGACCATTGGACATTGTACGTAGCAAAGAAACTGTCCCAGACAGCTAGGTAGGATGGCATCAAAAGATCACAGAGGTCAACCTGACCCATGCATTGGTGCCCAGTGAGGATGCTAATGAACTAAATCATTATTTTGAAAAATGATAAAACAAAAACATAAAGAACTTGGCATTTATTTTTCCTTTCCTGTAATAAGTCAACCCATAACAGACCAGGGAGATTTACTTTTGTGGAAGTATGTTAGCTAATGCATGAAGAAGGATTGGGAAAATATGATTATTTTTTAAATACTAATGAATGAATTAATCTAGACATTAACCATCAGTGGCTGCTTACATCACAAAAAGTGGTAGCTAGACACTTTGTGCCTCCTTTGCATAAAAGTAATCTATCTTGTATAATTCAAACTTTCCCAAAGTAAAGAGAATCAAAATGGGACCTTATCAAGCCTCTATATTCAATTGTCAATTTATAGGAAGGAAAGAGGACAGGGAGTCTGTTAAGGATACCAGAGTATACAATCACCAAAAGTCAGGCTGTGAAAAATGCTCGAAGACAAACAATTCAGTATCTTCAACCATGTGAAAAAATGAAAAAGGTGGATGTGGAATCTATAGAAATAAAAGAGATTTAAGAGATGTATCAGCTGATCTCAGTAAATGAATCTTGTTCGGATCCTAATTTAATCACTATTTTAAAAAGTGACACGAAACATGAAAATTTGAACACTGACAGAATATTTGAAAATAACGATTGCTAATTTTCAAGTTATGATGATATTTTGGTTAATTTTTTAAATAGACCTTGTATTTTAGGAATACATACTATGCTATTGACGGATGAAATTTTCTGATGAGATTTCCTGCAAGATAATGTTGATGGAGTCAGGTTGGCAGAGTAGGTAGTAGATGAAAGATAGTTAATATGCCATGATTAGAAATAAGCCTTTTTCTTGAGATCACACTCTGTACAGTATCTAGTTTCACTTCCCAAATATTGTAAATGATGGAAAACTATAAATGATATCTTCAGAAGTCACCATACATAAAATGATAAAAATTACCTCACCTGGAAGGTAGTGTAACCAAATCTGAAAACATTTTCCTGGGATTTTGATAAAGATGGATGCACATAATAGGACTGGGTAGACCTCACTGACACCCTCGGGATGCAGTGGGGAACCTAGAAATGCCGCATTTGATGTAGAACTAATGTAGACCAGCTCCAATATAGCCCCAGATGAGCCACAACAGCATCAGACTCATCAACCAGTTAATCAACTACTTGCTAAAACATAACACTTTTTTTTTAATGGTGAAAAAATTTATATTTAGAACTAGCCAGCCCAACTCTGTTTAGATGATCCTACTTTTGTTGGCAGCATCAAAGCATTGTAGTCAGGAGCCCGTTGCACACATGGCTTCTTCTCCTCATCGGGCCTGCTCAGCTGTTGACCTTGGCCATACAAATGCCGTAAACCTTTTCCACAACCTGCTTGTCCTGTCTGCTGGCTTTGACCTCTACAATCAAGGGTGATCTTGAGGAAGGCATAGTGGTCAAGCTCGTTTCTCCAAGCTTGTCCTTGGGGGCCTCTTCCAGGGGCATTTGGACTACTTTCAGGGCTATAGTGTCTTGGGCCACTGGAAGGTGTGTGACAAGTGAATCTTTTTATTTATTTATTTTTTGTTTGTTTATTTATTTTTGGCTGCGATGGGTCTTTGTTGCTGTGCGCGGGCTTTCTCTAGTTGCGGCGAGCGGTGGCTACTCTTCATTACGGTGCGTGGGCTTCTCATTGCGGTGGCTTCTCTTGTTGCGGAGCACGGGCTCTAGGCAGGCGGGCTTCAGTAGTCGTGGCACGTGGACTGGGTAGTTGTGGCTCATGGGCTTAGTTGCTCCGCGGCTTGTCAGATCTTCCCGGACCAGGGCTTGGACCCATGTACCCTGCATTGGCAAGCGCACCAGGGAAGTCCACAAGTGAATCTTTTCTCGGTGGCTGTGACGCCTTTCCACACTGCTTTCTTGGCTTTCGAGCCTTTACTTTGGCTTCAGCTTTGGGGAGGGCAGGGGACAAGAGAAGTAAAGAAAGTGGGGGTGCAGGACTCAGTAATCTGTAACTTCTGACTTCACGACCCAAATTGAGTGCCTCATGTCACATGTGCCTCAGTGGCTGCTTTGAAGAACTCAATACTCTTAAAAGAAGAAAAAATGACCCAGGCTTTTAATGAACCAACATTCACCATGTCCTTAATCTAATCAAATGGATAAACAGTTTAAAAAAAATCACTAGGCACTGAATCAGGAAAATGTGGTCTATAAAGAGGATAGAAAGATAGTAAATAGAAACATACCCCAAGTGGCACATATGTTAGATTGACGGAAAGGAACTTTAAAAGAGCTACTGTAAACACACTCATAGATTTAAAGTAAAGAAGTACATGTTGAGTAAACAGAAGGGACCTGAGTAGAGGAATGGAAACAGTGAAAAAGAGCCAAATGGAAACTCTAGAGCTAAAAAAGTACAGTATCTGAAATTAGCAGAGAGTTAAGAGAAGATTGAACACGTAGTATAAAATATCAGTAAAACTTAAAGACATGTCAACAGAAACTCAAAACTGAAGCTGCATGGCCGCTAAAAATCCAATGGAAGCCCCTGTTTTCCTGGTGGAGGACCCACAGATGGAGCCTGTGGGGCTGTGCATAGGAATCCAGGAGAGGAGACACTTGTGAAAGGGGCCGTTTATTCTGCGTGTGGTCCATGCCAGTCTCAGCCTGACCTCTGAAGCATGTCTGTGTGGGGTGGACCCAGTTCAGCATAGCAAGGGTTTAGAGAACTAAATTTGATTTGAAAAAGTGCTCATGATAGGTGAGAAAGAACTTACAGTCTGAATTTTACCAGATGGTCAACCTGCTAGAACAAAACCAACAACAGTCTCCAGAAGATTAAAGTATAACCAAGAGACTATGCCAAAAAATGTGACGAGACAATGTCCAGCATACAATCAAAATTACTGAATATACAAAGAACAAGAAAATGTGACCCAGTCTCAAGAGAAAACACAATTAAAAGACGCCAACCCTGAGATGACTCAGATGTTGGAATTAGGGAAGATGGCAAACCAGCTGTTATAACTGTGCTCTTTGAATTAAAAGAAAAAATAAAACATGTGAAACGAATGGAAATATAGGAATTATTAGTTGATAAGCAGAAATAACTTTTAAAATATGTATCAGATAGAAATTTTAGAACTGAAAGTACAATCTGAAAAAACAATTACTGAATGATCTCACTAGCAGAATGGAGGTGACAAAAGAAAGAGTGAGCTTGAATAGAGATAACTGAAATGGACCAATCTGAAGAAAGGGAGAGAAGAGATTTAAAAAAATAATGGCACAGGGAGATCAGCTCGGTGCTTTGTGATCACCTGGATGGGTGGGATAGGGAGGGTGGGAGGGAGGGAGACGCAAGAGGGAGGAGATATGGGAACATGTGTATATGTATAATTGATTCACTTTGTTATAAAGCAGAAACTAACGCCATTGTAAAGCAATTATACCCCCAAAAAGATGTAAAAAAAATGGTAGAGCCTGGGACCTGTGGACCAATATCGGGTAGTCTAACAAATGGTAATTAGAATCCCAGAAGGAGAGGATAAAGAGGTTGGGAGATGTACTAACCTCCTAGGGCTTCTGCAATGAAATATCACCAAGTGGGTGCCTTAAAAATTTATTTTATCCTACTTCTCGAGTCTGGAAGGTGTTGGAATAGAGGAAATAAAATTGTCATTTTTTCATATGGCATAATCATGTGCACATAAAACTCAAAATAGTCTATAATCTATAAATACACTACTAGAATTAATAATAAGCAAACTTAACTAAACATTGGATATAAACATAATTTTTCAAAAATAAGTTGTATTTCTATATACAAATAAATTTTTTAAATGGGTATTTAAAAGTGATACCTTTTATAAATAGGTAAATGAGGGAGGAAGGACAAATCATTTTTACAGAAGAATTTCAAATACTATCAGCAGATACCTCCCCCTTTCCAGGAATTACTAAAATGACAAACTTTGGTTTTCTTGGACCAATTGCTTCAACGAATAGAATGTGTGTGTAAACGTATATTCATATAAGTGTTCTATTATTTGCTCTAAAAGGATACCTAGTCTTCTATTTCTAAGAGGGCTGTGCTTGGCACTTTTCTTATTTAAAAGGTGTTTTGATTACTAGGCATTAGATGTTGTAAGAAGAAAAAATGAAATAAACCAACCATCTCTTATTTATGAAAATTCAATCGTTTTTTTCTATATGACTTATGGAATATAATACCATTATTTTACATTAGAGATGAGAGATATAATGCATTGGTTAAAAATACATAGAAAAGTAGATGCATACATACGCATACACACACACACACACATACACACACACAAACTGGTGTTGATATCTCTATGAATCATCAGAAAATTAAGTCATCCTCAATGTGACTTAATAAGGGTTTTAGCAAGTGTAGGCATCCTGTCTTTGCTGTGGTTTTTACCTGAGAACATGCCTTTCCATTTCTGGCATCACTGCTAAATATACTGTTCCTGTTGAACAAATAAGCAGATAGTGAGTGATACAGGGTCCAATAGCTCCTATCTGTTTCCATTAGGAAACTTGTTTTAATTAGACTCAGATTTTAATCTAATCTCTTTTCCTTGATGTTCCTGCTCTACTCTGAGGCAAAATGTGGTAGAAAGTATTTATAATAAGGTTGAATAATTTGAAAGTTTGATCTTTAAGCACGGAAAGTGAAATTAGCAGTGGCCTGAGAAGACCTGGGTCTTTGATGTTGATGTTCTGGAATTCAGTTTGTTGATTTGTCAAATGTTTCAAATAGAATAGAATAGAATAAAATAAAATAAAATAAAACAAAATATTGAGACCCTTGTTTCAGATTTGAAGATGAGATCAAGCAAACCTGGGATGGAAGCAAACCTGGAGAGTCTGTTGTTCAGCAGCTCACCAGTGTCACAGATGGCCGATCTGGTGATCACATCCAGTGATTACAGGACACACTGACACCGGAACCCACTCCGGAACTTCCCACAGGGGCCTTGCTGGTGCCTGGGAGTCTGTGTGCTTGACAATAAATTCGAATGGGGATCATGAACATCCCAACCCTACATTCTTAGGTGAGGGATGCCAAGGAACTTGGCTGAGCTAACAGAACACATAAACAGCAGTAGACATGCACAGAGAGTATTTGAGAATTTATTATGGCACGTAACCCACAGACCACCCTGAGACCGGTGCTGTCACCGTCCCCAGAGACAGCTGGCTGTTGAGGTCTGAGCACCAGTCACAGGGCTGCGGGAGGGAGTCCATGGGGACTTCCTCTATGCACCTCCCATTCTTTCTGTAAACTAAAATTGTTCAAAATAGAAAGTCTCTTTTTTTTTAAATTAATTTTGTTGGAGTATAGTTGCTTTACAATGTTGTGTTTGTTAGTTTCTGCTGTACAGCAAAATAAATCAGCTATACATATACATACATATACATACATCAGCTATACATACCCTCCTTTTTGGATTTCCTTCCCATTTAGGTCACCAAAGAGCCATGGATGGACCTAGAGTCTGTCATACAGAGTGAAGTAAGTCAGAAAGAGAAAAACAAATATCGTATATTAATGCATATATGTGGAATCTAGAAAAATGGTGCAGATGAATTGATCTGCAAAGCAGAAATAGAGACACAGATGTAGAGAAAGTTTATTTCTTAAAAAATAAGTTCTGGAATTTATTATCCAAATTATTAAAAGCAACTCTTTAAAATACATCAGATGTCAAACCACAGCTTAGTGAGCAGAGAAGTAGAAGTAGGGTGAGGGCCTTGGTTAAGAACTGGCGCTCACTTTGTCTGAAACACACTCTTTTGTACATTTCAGCCCAGATTTATGTGACCAGTGCTCTTGTGGACGTTCTGCTGTTGGGTCGCCATCATCAAAACCGCTGTCAGTGTACAGAGAGTGTTCAAAAACAGTCTAAACCTAACTATTTTTATCCTGCTCTAAAGTTGCACAAATAAGTCTCCCTCGTATTTATCCATGTGAATGAACTAGGCTGCAGAATGAAAAAAAGGTAGTGTGTCTGTAATCTCTCCCAGGCAAATTGTAGAGGTTTAACAGAATGCCAATATTGAACTCATTAATCAAGTACGATTAAGAAATTCTTAGGTTCTTTTGATAAGACAATTTTATGCATTGCACTTTAACAGCCACTTACCATGGCTGAATCTTAAACAGCATGGGTGTTTCTCTTTCAAGTGCGATGCGCTACCTGACTGCTCCTGAGTGTATCTTCATGTGGGATGGGGTGTGTTTTATAAAATTAAGGTATTTGACTTCATCTACAGGATGTTTCATATTGTGAGCCTGACTAAGCATGTTGCAAACATATCATCAACTTTAATAGATTTTCTTTCTTTTTAATTTAATTTTTTAAATTTTTATTTATTTATTTTTTATACAACAGGTTCTTATTACTTGTCTATTTTATACA